>PISX010007683.1:0-86098 GCA_004024625.1 Mellivora capensis
TGTCTTTTTTCCACTGTATATTTTTTCCTGCTTTGTCGAAAATTATTTGACCATAGAGTTGAGGGTCCATATCTGGGCTCTCTACTCTGTTCCATTGGTCTATGTGTCTGTTTTGATGCCAGTACCATGCTGTCTTGGTGATCACAGCTTTGTAGTAAAGCTTGAAATCAGGTAATGAGATGCCACCAGTTTTATTTATCCTTGAGTTTTGGATTTAGTTTTTCCCCACCAGAAATCGGTGTTCATCTTGGTTTGTCTATGAAAGGGTCTTAATGAGATTAGGCTTCTTCTTTCAACCTCAGCCTTTTATCTTGAGAATAATCGTTAAAGAAGACTCAAATTTCAAGTGTTTTGAGTGTTTAAGAAGGAGTAGTAGTAATCTTTTGGTGTGGCTGATAAAAATACAGGAAATAGAATGCAAAGCTGTGGTTGAAATCACCCATTGAAGACTCTGAAGATGAACACGAGCCAGTTGGTACCCCCAACTATGGTGCTCTCAACAAAGAAACTTCAGACCTGTGTGGAATAAAGGAAAGTAGTGAGTGTCCTCCTCAGTTTCCTGCATACAACCTGTGGGACCTTAGGAAAGTCTCCGAAGAGTTTTGATTCTATTTTCTCACTTCTACAATGGCTATGATACATCACATGACCTTCTCAGTTTCCAGATCTTACTGCCTCAGGAAATATCCCAAGTAGATATTAGGGACCCTCCACTATAGCCATCCTTCAACGTGAATGGTGTTCAAATTTTTGATCTGAAATGAATAACTCAAATTATTTTGGGAGACAGCGTGTTGAAAATCAGTTTTGTTTTACCCTTTTTAAGATGGCTTCTGTTAACATATCTTATTGTCCTTTGCTTTTCTTAGAGCACTACCCAGTTATTTCTCCTCAGGTCACACACTTTGGAATTTTGAGAATTTCTCAATAGTAGACGCGACTTTATTCTTCCTTAAGATTTTGCACTTGTAATTAAATTTTTGAGTACCATTTTTATATCTGAGCAAATGAGATAATTAAGAGATCTTTCAAGGAGGAGAAATATATGAGAAAATAGATGGTTCCTGCCATGTGATTAAACACTGCAGCTGAGATCCTTGATGAGCGGAGGAGTCATTTTATTTGTTGGAAGTGTACTTCATCATCATGAGTGGTGTCCTGATTATAGCTCAAGAAACATGTTCATAGAAATCAGGAATGTGGGGACACCCATTCACAAGCACATACCCTGAAACTTGCCTTTACTTGATGAGAGACTTATATTGGTGTTTTTTGGACCTTGTGAAAGATCAGGCATTAAAATATATATTTGTTTACTTTAGTATAACAGTGCAAGAAGGATGCACTGTGAATCTGACATTAATTTTGGAAAAGCTGAACCGGGAAGCTTTTCTGATTATTGAATCCCCTTGTAATTGTAAATAGTTGTTGTATTATTATACCAGAGAAAATTTAAAAATGAAAGATGTCTAACAATGAGTAATAGCAAGAAAGAAAAAAGTGGAAAGTCTAAAATATCCAACACGAATCCTATAGCTCCTGTTTTACTCACCCATCTGACTCCAGAGACCTTCTTCACTTCTGGGATCACAGAGAGATTGAGAACTTTGGGGTTAAGTGGATTCAGGCTCCCAAATCCTGGTTTCATCTCTTTTTAAAAGCTGTGTCCTGGGGCAAGTTGTGTCATGTCTCCAAGCTTCCATTTCTGCATCTGTAAAAAAGTGATAATCATACCTACTTTGTACGTAGATGTAGGTTGTTAGGAGAGTAAATGACAATGCACACTGTATTTGGTAGAGGGACTGTCAGGGACACCATCATCCTTGACTCCTAAGACCCAAAATGTCTACCTTGAGACTTTGTAACTCAGCCAGCTCTGTGGACCTAAATCAGTTAAACCTGATCTTGTCCCATTTCTCCACCCACTTTCCTAGGCCCTTTCTTTTAAATTTATTTTCAATGAATTTCAATTTTAAAAAATTTCCAGGAAAGGCTATTGATAGGACATTGATGAACTTATGAGACATATGAGCTCTGGGTTGTCACCTGCCCTCCTCCCACCCCAGGAATCTCTGTACTTTTCAGGCTATGCCCTCATATGTGATCTGAAGTAGGGAAGTGACATGCTAACTTTTGGAAACATTCAGCTGCCAAGTTTCCTCTGCTGCAGACTTAAAATAGATCAGACTGAGAAGGGAAGGTAGAACTTGAACCAACTGTTACCCTCTATATTGAGACTGTTTTGCTTGATCTAGTGTAACTAGTACAGTTCTTTGTTAGGAGAGGAAGAGACTTAACCCTCCATTTCCCATTTCTGACTATTTGGGGATAGACAGACCTGATGGTTTACCATCGGTATACCTGAAGGCTTACTATTTCTTGTCACTTTATTTATTTTTTTTAGTAAAATGATACTTTTATCACTGGGGATGACAGATAACTTTCAAAGATTTTAGGGATAACTAATGATTATTTTTGGTAACATGAGCATGTTCACAACACCTAATTAATCTTTAAACCAAAATCCATAACGCATTTTAAGGTTGATAATTAGATCTGGTTTAATTTTGAATGGGTGGTGAAATTACAGAGATGCGTTCTAAGCACCCCAGATGAAAACCTCTCCAGCCATGCCTACGGATGGCAGTAGGAAGAGCGGGTGGATTCTGGATGGTTGGACTGTAGGTCAACTGAAAGAGTTGTTGGTGAGTGACTATTGGGTGTTCTGACTTCCCAAATCTGTTCACACAAGAAGAGTTTTCTAGATATATGGCATAAGGAAGGAAGTAAAAGAGAGCTATCTATTTCTCAGTTAGGGATAGGTAAGTCTATAGAAATGACATTTTCTGTGGCTTTTGCATGTTACTCTTTTCGGTTGAACCAAAGAAGTATAGGGTGCAGAGCTTCCTTATGGAAGGATTTGACTGTAGTAACATTAGCAGGTCTGTAGGGATAGATGGTCATACCTACTGGGCTGATAAACAAAAGGATCTGTAGTTCTCATACATCAAGAAATACTTAAGTGCTTATCAAATGCCAGGCCCATGAGAGATAGAAAAGTCACAAAACAGATCCCTGTTCTCAAAGATCTCTAAATAGATAGCCTTTCAAGACCCCTCAATAATTGTCTGGGCTGTGGTTTAAATCCTCATAGCCTAGGTATAGCTGGACTGTTTTCAAACCACCAGATTTCTCCCCTTCCTATGCTTTTTGTTGGTAGTTACAGAAATGTTATTTTCCCTCCCCACCCCGCCAAACAGAATAGTGTTCTGGATTAGAAAGTGGCTATCATTCTAGCAGTCCTCTTTGGAAATAAACAACAGTTGTTATGTCTGAAGGTAAATCTCTGGCAAGTTTCCCTCCTGTTTCTAGACCAAGGCTAGCAGCTGTGTGTGCCCACCTCTGCTAAGTGGGCCAGTACCTGAGCGTTGGGGTCCCTTGTCTTTCCCTGATAAGGCCTGCTCTGAGAACCTTTTCCTCAACTGCTATCCTTGGTTTTTGTGTTTTTGAGAATGTCAGCAGTTTATTTATATGTTCCCATTTTCTTCAAACAGGCACACACACCCCTCAAATTTAAAACCTTCTTGGGGACTAAGTCCGTGTTTAACCACAGCAGGTAAAGGACACTGAGGGGCCCCAGTGACCTTTTCTCTGCTCCTGCTGTCTCTTCCCTCTCCTCACCACCTCCCATTTCTCCTGATTTGGCAGTTTGCCTAGGAACCGGTTTTCTTTCATTACAGTAGCCGCCATCCAATCTTCCCTTGCTGACTTCCCTATAGCTTGTCGGGTCATTGAGGAGTCCAGGTGTATGTTATTCTTTAGGCTTGGCTCAACTTAGGTTCAAATCTCCCGAATCCCCTGAAAAGCCCTTGTTTTCTGTGCCTCTGCCCACACTATCCCCCTACCCCCTGCCAAAAAGAGAAAAGACAAGCAGGAAGAGACACATTAAAAGTGAGGCTTAGCAGGTGGGAATTTTTAGTGAATCTTGCTCCACACATGTCAGTTACATCTATGTTACTACTCTGGAACATAGCGTATTTCACCCTGTAGGCCCTTGTCTGAAAAGTAAATGCCATGAAATCTCATGTTACCATGATTTGAACTCAAAGTATTAATGTAAAATAAAGCCATACCACCGCAGAAATGGGCTTTGTGTAATTCCCCTTAAAAGAAAAAGCATCCCCAGCTAGTTATGTCTCAGAGGGCTTTAGTAATGCATGGGCTTTTGGGTCTACCAGTTGTCTAATAATAAACGGGCCAGCAAGAGATACCGAGGGGTGGGACCAGAGCTGCTATAGCTGAAGAAAGTGTCTTCTGTGGTCTCAGACGGCTGCCTGCAGCTTGTGTGGCAAGGGGCCTGAGCAGCAGAAGGGAAAAGAGCTATATCCAACACCAAGCTGGAGTCAGGGCCCGCCAGTGCCATTCTGAGAACAGCTGGGCAGCCCTCCAGGGTGCTGGACAGAGGGGGACTGCAGATCCTCAGCCACACAGGCAGGGCCTGCTGTCTGCCAGCAGCAGGAAATAACAGTCTCTTGTAGTAGCCGGGTCGTGACATTGGCACGAGCTGCCCGTCACAGCTGGGCTGTCCTGGCACCTGGTCTTGGGCCTATGGAGGGAGCCAGCCCAGCTGTACTGAAATACTCATTCTTTTCTCCCCTCTCACACTCCCTCATCAACAGGCAAACAAACAAAAGGGGATGATATTGTAGTTCATGCAATGAACAGAACCTTTCTCAGCTGAGGGAAAGAAATGGTTGCCTCACGGAGAGCACAATTCTATACCTATACCTTATTTTTTGCATGAGCAGAGGAAATTTAGTATTTTCTGTTTTCATAGCCGCGAGGACAGAATTCCTGTGTACTTCTTGGGTGGCGCATTTCGAATGGAGCCTTAAAGGATTCGTGTTTGTACCAGAGGGAAGAATTCCATCAGTGTTGATCAGATGTGGCTTTGAAGAACAGGATGACATTATACGCAACATTAAAAAAAAAAAAAAAAAGCCTTGGGTGCTGCACTCTGACATGTCCATCATCATTACCTTCATTCAGCGAATCTGAGTCATGAATTTTCTCTTATAAAAATACTATCTGTTTATGGAGATACAGAAACACCTCCACTTGCTCCCAGCAGCATGGCATGTGGTAGGAAGGGACAGGTGTCTTGGACATGGGGCTTTAGTAAGTCATACCCATTTGGTGGATAAGACTGAAGGGCCGCAGGCAGGGACCTCCAGTCAGTGTAGAAACCATTATAGGGAAGGCCATTGATCAAGGTGAACAAGGTGTTCTTTGGCTACTTTCTTCCCTGTCCCTTAAAAGTCAGTATAGTACTAGAGTGGAACCTAGTATTTGTCCTCTGCTTGGCATGATGGGCTTGACTTTTCTTTGTTTCCAATGGACTAGCATTCCTGGCATGCCCTGTAGGTGTTAAATGACGGACTGATGGACAGGTGTGTCTTGCCCTGTGAAAATAACTAATGTAGTATTGTACTATGGTTTTATATATACTATCCTTGACACATGAGTCTCCCCCACCAAAAGAAGGGAGGATTTAAATATATATGTATATATATGTATGTGTATATATATATAGTTTTGCTTTGTTTTATTTATATGCCTCTACTCAAAAGGATATGAAAGTGTCATGGAAAGTGAGAAGTACTTAGATTTACTGAACATTTGCTGCGTGCTAAGTACTGTGCTGCAAATTTAATCAATTCAGTATCCCTCTAAAGAAGTGAACACTGAAGCCCAGCATGGTTAAGTACCTTGGCCAGAGTCACACAGCTAACGTGGAGAGGCTAGGCAGAATCTAAGCCCAAGTCCCGTCCACATTCTACAAGGGAAGGAACATAGCTTAACACTTCTCATAGTTATTCCTATTTGGGGCTCCCCAACCTTTTCCTCTCCTCATGTTATTATTATGGTTTGTTTTGGTCAGTATGAATTACTTCCCCCATCCCACAGCCTCTCTGTTTTAGCTATGATGTGCACTTCTGTGGATACAGTAGACCTTCATGGATGCGGCTTAAATGAAGACACCCAGGGAAGAAAAGTATGTACCTCATATATTCCTAATTCAGAGGTATCTGAATTGCTTGAAATTCCTGGGGTAGATGGATCAGAAGCGGAGATGAGGCCCCTTTAGGGCTTTTACCTTTGTGAGCTTATTGGCATAGAAGCTCTTCTAGCTAATTTTGTTCAACTTCATAGTTATTCAGAAGTGGAACTGCACACTTGGCTGTCCCCATAGGGCCTGCTCACAGAAACACTGTCTTCATCTGGCATTGCAGGAACACTAAGGAATTTATATTTTTGCAGAAGACCCAACCACCTAAATAAGAATAAAAACTCTCAAATTGTTTACAGCTTTTAAAAGCCTTTTTCTCAGCATTGAAATTCTCTGAAGATTTGAGACTATTAACACCAAACCAAGAATTTTCTCTGGGGTCCTTTTTCTCTTGCTCCTGAATGCAAATGAGTTTTCTCTCCTGGTTTCTATTCATCTTACTGGTCATAATTGTTATGTTGGTGGAATAGAGAAGGTTTTCCCTTTAAAATAAAACTAAGAGAACTTTTTTGCCAAAAATACTAGAATATTTACTTGTTTTCAAATGAGATTAACAAAATGATGACCACTGCTTTTGAACCCTAGCTTGAAAATGTCTTAGTTTCTTAGCAATGGTTTGCTATTATATTGGGTATAGCTATTAGGAATTGTGAGTAACAGGT
This sequence comes from Mellivora capensis, assembly GCA_004024625.1. NCBI lineage: Eukaryota > Metazoa > Chordata > Mammalia > Carnivora > Mustelidae > Mellivora > Mellivora capensis. The sequence continues at coordinate 6,733 of PISX010007683.1, forward strand.
ACCTGACTACAGAGCTTTAAAACCACAAGCATTTTTTCCCTCACATTAAAAACAATTCTGGGTTTGGGAGAGGGGTGGTGGGGTTATGGACATTGGGGAGGGTATGTGCTATGGTGAGTGCTGTGAAGTGTGTAAACCTGGCGATTCACAGACCTGTACCCCTGAGGATAAAAATACATTATATGTATATTAGAAAATAAATAAATAAATAAATAAAAATGAAAAAAAAAATTCTGGGTGGGGGTGCCTGGGTGGCTCAGTGGGTTAAGCCTCTGCCTTTGGCTCAGGTCATCATCTCAGGGTCCTGGCATCGAGCCCCGCGTCGGGCTCTCTGCTCAGTGGGGAGCCTGCTTCCCTCTCTCTCTGCCTGCCTCTCTGCCTACTTGTGATCTCTCTCTGTCAAATAAATAAATAAAATCTTAAAAAAAAAATTCTGGATGAAGGTTGCAAAGCATTGGTAGAATGGTAGAGTGACTCCACTGAGTCCTCCTGGGCCCAGCACTTTCCCTTTTTCAGCTCTACACCCCCTGCTGGAAGCACTTAGCTTCCAACTTTGAGGTTGCTTCATGGTCTAGGATCGCTGCTGGAACAACACCCATGACATCCATATTGCAGGCTGGACCATGGAGGAAGAACAGAGTCTAAAATTATGCTCACTTTTTTCCTTTGAAGATCCTTCCTAGGAATCCTACAAAACACATTTGTGAATGCCTCATGACTGGAAGGTCATCATATGGCCATACCTGGCAGTGAGCGAGGCTGGGCACTGCACCCCTCTTGCTAACGAAGGAAGGGGAGAGAGGAATTAAAGCCAGAGAGGTTCATAGCACACACGACCTTAGTTCAGGGTTCACAGGTTGTAGTAGACAGAGTGTGTGTTTAGAGGCCCATTAGGCCTGACTTTTCAGGTCTAACTACTTCTTAGTCAAGTTATTTAAATTTATGGCTTGGATAAATTCATCTCTCCGGTCAGTATATGCATACCTAGTCTGCACAGTTGTCATAAAAGGGCACATGGAAAGGCCTTTGTATCCCAGCTTGACAAGTACCTGGGTCTTAAGGGATGATAGCTTCACTCTATACCCTCTGCTCAGTCTAACTCTCTTCATGGGCACTAAGTATATAAACATTTTATGAATGAATTGATTCCAGCAGGTTAATAGGAGCAACTGCATAATTCAAAAAAAATTGTAGGAAGGTAAGAGAAGTTGTGGCAGTAATTCAATGTGAGAGACTCTGTTTTCTTGAGATGCTCATGTTAGGTAATGGCTTTCGTTTAAGAAGCCTGGCACAGTAGAAGCTGAAGTATCCTCTTTGCTCCTCCTTGCTGTTGAAACCTTCACCCTAAGCTGCTCAGCTCCAGAAGCTTCTTTCCCAGCCCTCTGCCCTCTCATGGCCACCCTCTCCTCCTACAGACACAGGGGCTCAGAATAGAGCTGAGCTTTCAAGGGAGTAAAACACTGTACACTTGTTTCCATAGAAAAAAATGCTTATCAGTTGAAGGATAAGTCAATTATAATTGAATTTTGGGAACCAATCTAATCCATAAGTGAGACTCTGCTTATGTTTACCTTGTTTTAAAAGAAATCTCTTTTTATGTCTTTGGAGGGAAGTATTTTTTTGAAGTCTTCTGTGCTAATGATTAGCATTACTTTGAGTTAATTTCTCTTTCGAGAATAACTGATAGTTGTACCAACAATTTGGTTGAACTGTATTAAACTTCCCCTGGAAGAATAAGGTAGTATTTATTTCTATTTATTTGTTTTCTTTGTTATGCATAAGTGAGGCAAGACAGCTGATCTCCATCACAATTAAGCTGCAGGGCTTCAGAAGTATATTTTGGTGGAGGTGATGGTTCTATTTTATTTTGCAGGGGTTTTTTTTTTTCTTCTTTTTAAAAGATCATTAAGCCCTGGAAAGATGGTTTCAATCTAACTGAAGCCAAGATAAAAGGCCGTGATACAAGATGACATTTTAGTTTTCTCAGCAAACTGACCCTCGTAGTACTTCGCGTCTTACAATGAAGAATTACAGGCATGTGACCGTTTGGAGGGTCTGGACAATAGGAAATGGCAGTCGGGTTCTGTGTGTGTGTGTGAGCTCTACCCCAGGATAGAGTCTTCTCAAAATGCCACTACATGGTCCAGGATGAAATGACCTTGTCCTGAAGCTTGTTGCCAAATGGGAGCCCAGACATTAGCTGTCCTGGGAGCGAGGGAGAGGCAAAGTCTTCAGGGAGAATGGGAGAGCTCACAGCACTCTCAGGGCTCTGCCAGGCACCTTCCTGACTGCTGGGAGGTAAAGAAAGGCAGGAGTCCGGCAGTGAGGAAGTGGCATGGCCTTGGCCAACCACTTAATGAGTGGATATATGCCACTGACCAGCGTAGCTCTAGGTAAACTAAAGGGCGTTCTCCTGATTTTGCACGTGGAGAGGTTAATAGGGTCAGACAGGTCTCCTGTACCCAGGACTGCTTTGAGGTGAGCATACCATGGTGACCATAAGTAGGGTCTTGGGCTGCCTTTTTGAAGTATGGAGTTAGTAAGCATGTCTTTTCTTTCCTCTGGAAAGCTGTCAGAAGCTGAGACACACTAAATTCAAACAGAGCTTCTGCCTCTCTGAAGCTCCCATTGGCTCCAAGGACCCTACATGTAAAGCATAGGAAGCTGAACACGGCTCCCTAAAGCAAGTATTATCTCTGCCACCTCCACCCACAGCCCCAATGTGTGGGGATTACCATGAAGCCACGCCTCTTCCATGCCTTCTCCACGCCCACTGCTGTTTCTGGTGGCCAATGAGATGAACACCTGTGTTGAATCTTCGCCAGAGTCACAGAAAATGTGTTCTTCTAAAGTTGTAGATGATCTTTTGGGGTAGTTTGAGGTTGCCTGATACTGTTCACGTGCCAGTGTTGCTCAGAATGCTGAACAAAAAGTAGAACGATTATTCATAGACTGGAATTAATTCATTAATCGTTGCTAAGATGGACGAAGAATATGTAGGACTCATTTATTTTAGACTGAGCCAGTGTTTTAACTGTTGGGGGTACAGTGAAAAAGGTTTTGAAGCTATAGTGTTTTTTGAAGATTTATGTATTTATTTTAGAGAGAGCACACACAGCGGGGAGGGGCACAGGGAGATGGAGAGAGAATCTTAAGCAGACTCCACGCTGAGTTCGGAGTCCAATGTGGGGTTCGATACCGCGACCCTGAGATCACGACCGGAGGAAAAACCAAGAGCTGAATGCTTAACCAACTGCGCTACCCATGCTCCCCCAAAGTTACAAATTTTTATGATGGATTTCAAGTACCAGAAGAAATCAGCCCCCCATCACATCCTCCCTCTGGCTACCTTCTGAGCCGGCTGTCATCCTGTAGTGGCTGAACGTTAGTTGTGAATTCCCTCATCTCCTGGACTCTGACTGGTGATCTGAATGTAGACAGCAGTGCTTGCAGACCTGGGATCGGAACAGAGGGAGATTCTGAGAACTCTTCAGACTTTTGGCTCATTTTTGTGTTTGTCTTAGAAGATTTAGGGATCCTTCAGTCCATGTCAAGAGGCTCTCTAAGTCTTTTGTTGTGCTTCAGTGCACATAGAATAAGAAACCCCAGAAGGAAGGCAGAGAAGGGAACAATCAGTGGGAGAAAAGTTGATGTGCTCAGAGTTGTTGTATGATTTCCAAGTCATGCCTCTAAGTCATGCTAATGTTTCTCAATGCCCAGAGTTTATTGTCTTTTACCTAAGTTAGGGCCACTAAACCCTGCTGAGCAGTACGTAGTGTTTTGGGGTAGCTTATCTGTTCATCCAGAAGTAATCATTGTCACATGAACCCCCCCTAATGGGGAGTTTTCACCAATACTAGGGATGAGTGTTCTACTTGAAGGACTTCCATTGTCCTGTCCTAATAGTAGGAGGATAGAGGGTACAGAATAGCACAAATGAGACTTGCAAGACCCCAGTGAGTGTGGATGCATGAGGGATTGCTGTATGGATGGAGCTGCTCCTTCCCGTGTAGGGCACTTGTTACAGGACACTGGGAAGGGCACTATTCAAGGAATCGTTGCTTTGGAAAGTTTTGTTTCACACGGATTCTCCTATTAAGTTTTTCCTCAGTTTTTCCATAGAAATCTTAGGAGTATTCTGGACTTAGAGGTCATGAGAAGAGATGTGTGTTGCTTACATACACTTAAGCAAATGAACATTGAATTGGAATTCATTTTCTGTTCGATAGGGGAGGAGTGTAATAGTTTTTTGGTAGATGGAATATTGTCAGAGAAGCCAACTCAGGGTGCAAGTCTGGTGACAAATTCAGTTTCACATGTTTAGAACTAAAGGTGATGAAGGTGAGAGCACAGGCTTAGATCTTCTGTAGGAAAGAGAAGCCAGATATTTTATAGTTGATGTGCTCTGTCTCATGTCCTCATCTCAATATTTTTGGGTCAGGAACTTCATGAAACAGAAGCTGCATCTTTTCCAGGCTGACATCTGGAACCAGTCTGAGGTCTGTGGGTTTCATGCGTCGTCTTGGATGGAGACCTTTTGGCCTGCTGAGGAGAAGACATTGAAGGAAGCCCAATTTCTTGATCACCTAATGGAAGACTAACTGGCAGTCATTTGTAATGCTCACTTCTATTCTTTGACAATTAAGAAGGCTTCAAGATGATCAGACTTGCAAAAGTCCATCCAACTATTATCAAATTTAATAACAGCTGTTATGTCGTCTGTTAGGATTACCTGTTACTTGATTACTTTTGTATTATTATAAAGTCTCTTAGGAAACAAGGAGAACATGGCCGGACTATAGCTCTTGGGTGAAGCCAGCTGTCAGTCCCCAGCTCGGGTAGAGGGGCTGCTCCCTCTGCTCTCCACAGTGTGCTGTTTAGAGCTTTGTGACATTGTGACCCATCCAGCTGGACACCTTCCTCAACACAGTGATAACTCCTTTGGGGGCAGGAACTGTGTTCTGTTCATCTTTGTTCCCCAACCCGCATCTGGTGTCTAAGTGCTCCAGAAAGGTGGCCTGTCCAAGGTGTGCAGTCCTCACACTTTTCCATCTCAGGGTTCACCGCCTTTGCTGCCTTGGGGTCCTGGGCATTGATGCTGATGGGGCTCTGGTGCTCGTTGTGAGCACTTCCCAGACCATGGCTCCTGGGTGGCCCTCTGAAATGCCAGAACGTAGAAGGGAGTCCCAGTGCGGCAAGTGTTCTCAGAACCTCCTCCCAGATTATTGTGAAGTTTTAGAAACAAAGACCTTCCTGCTGCTCTTGAATCAGATTCTACTGGGTTCCAAACAGAAAAAGTAAGAATCTAGAGCCTGAAGTTTGCATTTCTGGTGAGAGTATTTGTACTAGAGACCCTTCCCTTTGGGTGTCTTGCCTCCTTAGAGCACAAAGCTTTTTTTTTTTTTTTTTAAGATTTTATTTATTTATTTGAGAGAGAGGCAGTGAGAGAGCATGAGCGAGGAGAAGGTCAGAGGGAGAAGCAGACTCCCCGTGGAGCTGGGAGCCTGATGCGGGACTCGATCCCGGGTCTCCGGGATCATGACCTGAGCCGAAGGCAGTCGTCCAACCAACTGAGCCATCCAGGCGTCCCGAGCACAAAGCTTTCTTAGAAGGAAGAGAGAGGCTGTATCGTCCCATGTGTCTCCTTCCCCAGCTGAGTACTGATTTTGCTTTAAAGAAAGGAAAACTCCCATAAACTCAAAGGAAATGTTTAAAGGGAGGGTTACTATGAAAACAGTCTTTGAGGAGGATATCTTGTCCCCCAAAAGTTATTGCAGGTGTCAAGACAGTAGATTCCTGGTCCAATTTCTTGTTTAGTTTGTAGCCCATCATTTAATTTAATGTTCACTGAATCACATGCTGATCCTCTGATTTTAAACATTTCTGGTTGGAATTAAAAATTGTTTTAACTATACCTATGAGTTGGATGATAACTGCTGTCTAGAGAGTCGAATCAAGACCTCGTCGTCCTCTTCCCATTTGACAGACTGGATTATCTGCCCTGTTTCTGGCACTGTCCTAGACCCTTTGTCAGAGCTTTAAGATGTGTTGGGTGAGAGGACAAAAGACACATGATGAGTGAAATCATGACTGAAGACAGTAGCAAGAGGATGTCTGGTGGCAGTGGAAGGTGGAGTGTGAAGTGAGGGGTGTGCACGGCGTGGTGTTGGGATCTCGGGAAGGAGGCCCAGAGGAGGGCCGTGGGCACGGCTTAGTGAAACCTGCTGCTTCGGAGGCAGCAAGGACCTGGCTTTGAAAGAAGAACTGACCCCCCCATTAAGCAAAACAATATGTTGTCTTCTGTAGAAAGGAATCCTTAGCATAAATTTTTAAAAATACTATTGGATATCTTGCCCTGACATTTAACAAATAAGTTCTGTGTGTTTAATATCCTGGTGGCATTTCTGTTTTGCTTTGTGGTTTAGCCTTTTCGTAAGTGTCTGAATTTACATGAAACTAGATCCCTATTTCTGCAAGTTTCAACCTGTGCAATTGGAAGCAGATATGATAGTAAACACGACCAGTATTCATAATGGGAAAGTAAACTCTTGGGCATGCTGTTCCCTGCCTGCATTGACTGGAAAGAAATCTGATTACTTTGGGAAATGAGACTGATATTTCAATAGTTGTGTCATGGACAAAAAAAAGCGTGGTCGCCAGCCTTTGAGAACTGAGATTTAACTACTATGTGGTTGTAGTACTAAGTCTCAGAGGGGCTTGTACTGAAATTGGTTTGCCAGCCCCTAGAGATGCCAGTGAGAAACTTTTTTGCTCAGCTGAGGCCCATCTTTTTAATGTGGTAAGTTAGAAATATGACCAGAGTGAGTTATGATTCTGTTGATTGTAATTAGGGGGAGAAAAAAAGCAACCTTTAAGAAAAATCCTAAGAGAAAACATAAGAAATGAAGATGTCCTTATTCTCTAAAATCTAAACTGTGAATTCTTTTTTAGTGATAGGGAAGAAAAGAGAAAAAGGGAAGGAAGAAGGGAGCTTTTGTGCATAGTATCTCAAGCGTTATACAAATCCTCTTTAATGAATAAATGGAACCTTAATAAGGAAAACTACCGGCTGCATTATCAGTTGCAAATTGATTTGCTGTGGGCTAATTCTAATATAGTTTGACTATGTGAGGCATAACCTCTTAAGAAAACAAAATCAGGTTACCTGAAAATGGACTCTTATTTTCTAGGTTTAAAAAAAAAAAAAAAAAGCAATAATGACAGAGCATGGCTTTATCCTAAAATTTTTACTTGCTCCTGAATCATGGATGGGCTCTTCTATTGGTATCTCTAAAGTTGAGATTTTATCGATTTAAAGATAAAAATTGTATACCTGCATACCTTCCACACCCGAATGAGGCTGGGATGAGAGTGAGGAGAGGGAGGTCAGTGCTTTTCCACTCCTTTTTGGTGGGACAAGAGATCAAGTGGGGGGAATCCATCTCTAATAACCTGTGGTTCTTAGCCCTTGAGAATGTAACGCAGGCCAACCACTCTCACCTCAGAAAGATGCAAATACACTAAACTTCATGTATAGTTATGGGGTTTGCACAACCCCGAACCCCATCCGTGGATTCTCAGTCTAAAGCACCTGCTGCAGACTCAATTAGGTGCCATGTTTGAAATAAAGCAATTGGTTGCATCATCTTTTTGATGAATGATTTCCTTGCTATTTATTTTCTTATTTTAATAGCTACTTATATTCCTGTGGAGCACCTTGAAAATATCCCCCAACGTAGATAAAGTAATCTGGACCCTGCTTGTCCCAGGAGATAAGAATACCTTCCCAGTCTCACCTTGTGACCTGCATATCATCATCACTACCCCCACCATGTTCTTCTCTGCCCTCCTCCAAATAGTGTTTGCTACATATCGTTCTAGATACCAGAGAATGAGCTGGAGGGGATATAGAGGAAAGAAGAGACATACATAAGTATTAACCTTCAAAGGAAGAGGGCACAGAAACCCTTGGGAGAAATAATAGTGACACCTAGTGTTTGTGAGTATGTATTGCAGATCATGGAAAGCAGCTGAATGGGATGTGGGTGCTGGCTTGTTAATTAACTGTAATCTATTTAGCTTGGAGCAACTTTCGGTTTTTGATGGGATGAAACACAGGCTGAAATTCAGCGAGGATAAATACAAGAGCTCAATAGAATCCATGAAAATACAGTGGCCAGTTTAAAAGTTGTCCAAGTCTTTTTTTGAGTCGAGGGTCACAGTGGACCATAAGTTGCTGGTGACAGAATAGTTTGTGTTTAAAATGATAGTGGTGATTTTTTTTTAATTTTTTTATTATTTTTTTAAGATAGTGGTGATTTTTGAATGTGAGAAGTATCCAGAAAATACAAAAGAAGTAATTATTAAGTTATTGGTCATTTGATTTTTTTTTTTTATGTGTAGTCAGCTGGTTGTATATGACAAGTGTTTAAGTGGGTGAATTCCTTTTTAATAGGAAATCACTTCTTCCCCATTCAGGGGGCTTCCCCATTCAGGGGAGCCCAGGGCTTTCCAGCTTCTCCCGACCTGAGGGACCTCTTGCTTCATGGATGACTGGCATGGCTGAAAAAATGGTAGCTGAGGGTCAGTCTCGAGGCTGATGGTTGCTGTGGCTGGTGGTTGCCAGTATAGTCCAGCTATTCCTGGGATCATCCTGAATCTGAAGTTTAAACCGACGAAGATATGATAACATTGGATTTGGCTCCACAGGCAAAGTCACCAAAGACTCTATGTACAATAGAGCTGAAATGCCACCTTTACTTCTAGCATGTATTTAGGTTACATATGGATTATAGAGACTTTTGTGAGGTATCCTGGACACCAGCCCACCATTGGTGATGTCTCTTTTCTAGAGAGAAATTAGTTCCCAATTCCAAATGACTTTCGTGTGTATTTTTGGAATGCAGTCTGTCTGTACAGCATCAGGGGGCCATATGTACTTGGCAAGAGTCAGACTTTCCTCTCTGTGCCACATCCCTTTTCACCGTGAGCTGTGAAGTCCCAAAAAATATTCCCTCTTAAAGCCTCTCCCAGCTCTCCCTTCTCTTCCCCTAGTTCACCACCCATTAGCTGTAAATGAATATACTTTATCCATGCTGCGCTTTTCACACATTCTTTGCTTATGTGTTTCTCATTTATACTGACACCTTTCCTCAGGATGACTTCAGGAGCCTCAGCTCCTGGCCCCGAAGTGCTCCACACCAGACCCCAGACCCCTGAGCTCCCGGCCACCCCAGCAATGCAGCCTGGCCCCTGGCACAGCTGTGTGTATCTCCACCTCCATTCTTTTTTTTTTTTTAAGATTTTATTTATTTATTTGACAGAGAGAGAGACCACAAGTATGCAGAGAGGCAGGCAGAGAGAGAGAGAGGAGGAAGCAGGCTCCCTGCCGAGCAGAGAGCCCAATGTGGGGCTCGATCCCAGGACCCTGAGATCATGACCTGAGCCGAAGGCAGAGGCTTAACCCACTGAGCCACCCAGGTGCCCCACCACCTCCATTCTTTTGCTCAGTCTCCTGCAAGCTTCCCCACCATCCCCAGCCCCCGCAGTCATCTCCAGGTCCTGAGGCTCTCCATGCCTGGGGGTGTAAGAGGACATCTCTCCAGCTGGAAGGCGATTCCTCCAGCTCAGGGAGGTGTCTCCATCTGCTGAGTTCTCCAGGATCCCCCAAACAACATAAGAGGGTTCTCAGTGAGTGTTGGCTGCTGCTGACAAGGATGCCCTTGGAATAAGCTTAAATGACAACAGGAACATGACCTCAGCTGCCGGGAGGACTCTTCTGGAACCTGAGGATGATTATTAGCCCAGAGCAGCTGCTTAACAGAAGCACAAGATGACGGTCCCCACCCTCGAATCTCTCCTGGGACTGACCACCTTTCATCTCCTCTCCTGGTTGACTGGATCATGGTCTTGTGGAGGGGCAGAGCTCTGGACCTAATAAGGGTTACTAAGGATCTTATATGTTCCTGGCTTATGAAACCATAACATGTCTTTAAACGAACTACAGCTCTCTTTCGAAGGGAGCCCTTGGCAAAGAGAAAAGCGTCATCACCTAATTAGTACGAATTCACCTTTTATTTACTAGTACATAGCTTTTAGTTCTGAAATGGAGATAGCTACAGCATTACCATGAGGTTGATACCTGGATTTGTGCTCTGCGTAATACGTTTCTGCTGATCTGTTCTTCTCCTGAGGCAGTTTTTACAGAGGCTTGTCTCTCATTTTCTGTCTCCCTAGTAAACTGTCTGGAGACAGTCTAGCATATTTCAAACAGCTGAGCTGCTTGCGTTCTGGCTTCTCTGGATAGACTCTTCTAAATTCTTTGGAGACCTCTCTCTGGGAACATGAAAAAGGGACTCGTGCCGTTATAAAAAGAAACCAGAGATCATCCAGCCATAAAATTGCATCTTCGCATTAGCTTCTGTTTTGTCTACCATTCATTTTCTATTCATCCTTTTCTAAACTTTGTCCAGCAATTTGAACCTGGTAATTTTAGTTCTGTGGTTTCGATTGGCTCCCAAACACTTACCCAGTGGTTAAAAATAAAAACTGCAAACCCATCTTGGTGAATGTGTGAGTAGCCAGCGACTGAGGACTCCCAGCCCCCCGCTGACGTCTGAGCCCAGCTGCTACGCTTGCTAGGACTGGTGTGCATGGGTGTGCGCATCTGCTCGTGTGCCTGTATGTGCATGGGTATCTGCATGTGTGTGGTGGGAGGCTAGTGGGGAGAAGATCACCACATTTGACAGTTTAGAGCTTTTCTTGAAAATGCATCTATCTTTTCATGATTTAGTGCACACTGAAACAAGCTTGGCTTTGGAGGGCTGGAGTCGCGGTCACTTGCTAGCCATGCGTCTCTGGTGAAGTCATATGCTGCTCATCCTCAGTATCTTCCTCTCTCAAAGTGTGCAGAGTGATTCCTGGCAAAAGTAAAAGGGAAAAAAAAAAGACATAAAACGGTTTAGCACGACGTGTGGTGCCAAACCGTTAGTTCCCTTGCCCTTTGACCTTAGAGCTGCCTAAAGGGCAAGAAGCTTTTGGGAAGAGAAGGAGAGGGGAGGAATCTGTGTCTATATCCATATCCGTTCTGTGCTGGGTGACTGTGCGGAGCGCGGAGTGGGCACTGTGGGCAGCATAATGGTTTTGCACATCAAAGAATGACATCTCAACCTCTCTTTGAATGTGAATTAACTTGAGCAAAGTATATCAGAGCGAAAGTAATTCTTTCTCAGGTGCCTATCCTAAGACCAGCGGTCAGGCCTGGAGGAGAAGAGCATATATCCAACTCCTTTGCTTTGTCCTCCTTGGTCCCTGTGAGTGGGTGGTGTGACGAGGCATTTGACAACATGGGGGTTTCAAGACCCAAGAAACCCAGTGGGGTGAATGCCAGAGACAGCACGGCGGCCTGCGGGCACCAGCCTGGCCTGTGTTCCTACCAGCTCACCGCTGGGCTCTCCCCCAGGATGGCCCACCTCTCAAGGGGCCTCACTTCGCCTTGACACTTGTCTAAATCAAACCCTCATACATTTTCTGCCGAGGAGCTCTCTTATTTGTTTTTGTTTTTGTTTTTGTTTTTGTTTTTTAAGATTACTTCACCTGTACTGGAAGACAGTTGGGAGTCATAGCTCTTATTCTGAGGCTTACTGCTACTCAGAGTAGGCTGTTTGCTGCCCAAGTCTAGCTGCTCTAGTTGTGATATTGTCACTGAATCCTATAAACATACATAATTTAAGATGTCAAAGTACTTCCTTTGTACGATCTCTTTTTTTTTTAACAGCTCTATGAAATGGGTAGAGGACACAGTGTTTGCCTAAATGCTGATGACAGGCTAGGGTGCAGAAAGGATGACCACCTCACTGAAGGAAACCCAGATCCTGGGCCCTGGGCTAGCGCTGTCCTCCGGATTCTCATGTGTTCAGTGAACACCTTTAGATGCTGAGCTCTGTGGGAAGGATGTGGGCCAGGCCCTGCCTTTCAGGTGCTTAGAATCTAGCTAGGAATTCTAGAAAACTGACCTGGGAGCCTAAGTAAGCTGGAGAAATGGCAAGTTTTATTAGAGTTCCAGATAGAAAGTGGTTTGGGCCCTAAGATAGTTGGGGGGACATTTTATTATCACCACTTTCAACTGAGAAATGAGATTTTATTTTATTTTATTATTATTTTTTAATTTATTTATTTGTCAGAGAGAGGGAGAGAGAGCGAGCGAGCACAGGCAGACAGAGTGGCAGACAGAGGCAGAGGGAGAAGCAGGCTCCCTGCCGAGCAAGGAGCCCGATGTGGGACTCGATCCCAGGACGCTGGGATGGAGAAATGAGATTTTAAGAGACGTTATTATTTATCCAAAGATATGTAGAGTGAGAGTCCAGGTGGCCTGATCACTGTTAAATGAGTAAATGTGGTTTTCGCTCATTTGCTCACTTAGTAAGTAGTTGCAGATGCCCACCACATGCTGAGGACTGCCTGGGTCATTGTGGGCGCCACCTCTGCCATCACGGAAGTCCAGCAGCAGGTCACACCCCGAGGCAGGTACTGCTGCCTCATGGTCTTGCCGGCAACATTTCGTCACTGTTTCTTGGCTTTGCCTATGGCTTTCTTTGGGGCTCCTCTCAGTTCTGCGGTTCTGGTGTATCTCTGGGCTTAATAAATGTTGTGCTCGGAGCGAAGAGAATTGAACTTGTAACCCCTTTATGCCACACTCTGATAACCAGGAGTCCTTTTTGGCACCTGCTTCTTCCTCTCCCTCTCCTCTCCTCTCCGAAGTATCATTGTACTTCGGTGTACTTCCACAACCTGCTGCCGCTTCCCACTCTGCCATGCCTCATGTCTTCACCTCCTCTTCCCTGGAGTACTGCTAGTCCTGTTAATCCGTTCTCCCTGTCCTCCTCTCATCCATTTCCCGCACAGCCCATTTTCCATAGGACTCAGTTGATCTGAAGCCCCAGCCGGATCACACAACCCCATACTCTTCAGTAGCTCCCCCCACCCACAGGGTCTGGAGTCTGTACACACCTTATTTAGCCTCTTGGTCACAAAACCCTGGCCATGTCACATTCCTGAGAGTTGCCCCAGATAGACCAAGCTCTTTGCCATCTCAAAGCCTTGGTTTCATGGCAGTCTCTCTCCTTTGGAATCTGGCACCCTTCTCCTGTCCCTCTTTCATCTGGCTAATAATTACTTATCCCTTAACACTCAGATTAATGGCCACCTCCTCCAGGAAGCCTTCTCCCACCCCTCTCTTCCTCCCACTGGCTAGGTACTTCCTATCTGCTCCCTTTGTGGGCTGTAATATCTGTACACAGTCCTTGCCGCCTGGTTTGTAACAATCACTTCATGTCCTGCCTGCCCCCAGCAACTCCAGGCTTCTCTGAGAACACGGACTTGTCCATTTGTTCTCATCAGTGACTAGCACTGTGTCTGGTACTCCTGAAGCTTTAAGAAGAAGATGGACTGTTGGGTGGAGGAATGGCTGCGAAAGTGATCTCTCCTTATACCTATTCCTCATTAACTCTGGACTGAAGGTTACGTATTTCCACTTCTTTTTTTTTTAAGATTTTATTCATTTATTTGACAGACAGAGATCACAAGTAGGCAGAAGTAGGCAGAGGGGGGGGGAAGCAGGCTCCCTGCTGAGCAGAGAGCCCGATGTGGGGCTCCATCCCAGGACCCTGGGATCATGACCTGAGCCGAAGGCAAAGGCTTTAACCCACTGAGCCACCCAGGCGCCTCCTCCACTTCTTTTAGTTCTGTTTAATTTAGGAGAAATTTAAGGTAAGAGCATGTAGTGGGGACAAAATTAAAGAACCTATCTAAGGGTAATATTGCAGTTAGTGCCTTAAGATCTGTCTCCTGATTCATTCTCTAGCCAGGATACATCATTATCATTTGTCCAAATCCCTTAGAGCTTTCCTTCCAAATGAAGTGATTAACTTCCACTGTAAACTTCCTCCAGTCCAGGCTTCAGCTTTGTGCCCAGCCCCACGGCGCTCCAGCTTTCCTGCCTATGTGGGCATTTAAGATTGTCCTTATCCTTTGGTTCTCCTGCCTGGTGAAATACTAGATAACGAGGAGAGAGCTTATCTTACACACAGCTGAGCTGACAAATATGGCAGCCTTTCAGTGAAAAGGGGAACGCAGACGAGGCTCCTTCCTGGCTGGAATAAGAATGAGCCTCATACTCGTCTGGCCCCGTTGCCGATGGTCAAATGCACTCGACGCTATTTCCATATCATCCAGACAGCCTGAGTACCTAATATCTACCTGTCTAGTCAGTGCATCAGCTTTGCTGGAGAGAGAGCAGGAGTTTGTCTCAGGGTCTCATTTCTAATGCATCAGGAACAAATCTGTTACCAGCTCTCTTTATTCTGGCATAAACCCTATAGGCTGCATTAATTTGTTCTCTTCAGTGGTAAATAACAGTGCCTTCCGAGTTTTGTTTTTAGAAGAGGTCTTTTTAGAGCCTTTAAGGTCAAGGTGAAGAGAGGGGAGAAGAAGGATTGTGCCTGACCACAAGGATTAGAGGCTCATTCCAGGTGAAGGGTGTCCGCACGTATTAATGCACTAATGAGCGAGAAATTTCGTTTTGATGATTAGTAATTTTGGCAACCTAACTTCTGCCCCAGATTTGATTAAGCCTCCATACAGACTTCCTCTTCCAGGAGATTATCTTTCAAAAGCACATTTGGTTTCCCTCCCGCTTTGAAGCCCATTAGGAAAATTAAAACATTTAATTTTAGTGATGAATTTTACTGACGCAGACAGCTGCTCTCCCAGATTCTCTCCAAATGTAAGCACAATTGCTACAACAACTAAAATATCTGTTATTTAACTCAGACTGGTGTTAAATTGTGTGGAGATTGCAGATTCCTAATAATAGATTACGGAATAATAAGCCCTGTATTGGAAGAAAAATATCTCAACATTAAACCCAGTCAGTGGGACAGATCAGCTAGAGGAGCTGAAATTTAGCTAATGTCTATAAACCCACTTCCTCCCAAGTGGACTTGTCTGCCAAACCCTCAGATTTCCCCTGCTTCTTCCCTTAAAGAAGCTGATCGAAAATATTTTGTCAGGCACAAGCTAGCCAGTACTCGATTAACTGATGACTTAAAGTGAGTGAAAGCTGAAAGTGTGGCAAAATCACAGAGACTGAAATTACTGCCATTTAGCAGTTGAGAAAAGTACCTAGTAAAGAACAGAAACCAAGAGGAGTTTTGAGTCACAGTATGTCTTTCTTCTATGAGCCAAATGAGTCAGATTATGGTAGCAGTTGTCCCATTGTAAGGACAGACTCAGAGCCCCGAAACACACACAGTTTCTCCTCCCCTCCTCTCTCCCCTTCCCTCTCCTTTTTCTCCTTCCCTGCGTAAATATATAACATCTCATTCCTTGTGTATTTGTTGGCTTTCCTTCTTTCTTTCTTTTTCTTCTTTCTTTCTTTCTTTCTTTCTTTCTTTCTTTCTTTCTTTCTTTCTTTCCTAAGAGGATCACTTGAGCTGAGACCTAGCAGATGATGCAAAGTAACAGGAGAGGAAATAAGACCAACAGCGAAGGAAAATTAGTTTTCAAGCCTAGAATGTAGGAAAAAATGTTTCTGTGTTTCATTTAAATGTTTTAAAACCTAAAGATTTCAAGTAGGAAGTTTGCAGAATGACTTCTGATAAGAAAAGGTTTAATTTTTCAGAATGTTCTCCATTGCATATTATGCAGCACTTGTCTGCTTGAGATGGAAGCCAGAGCGGGGAGTTTGGGGGATTTATCTGCGAGGGCTTAATAGACGGATGCTTTTTATATCCTTCAGATGTGACAGAATTAAACACTATGTAACAGACACAGTCTCATGAAAATATTATGAAATGTATTAGAATAATTACTAAAGATGAACTGGCCAGTTGCTCTACCTAAAATGCAAGTATTAGAATTAAAGTAGAAAGCTACCCCCCCCAACCCTCTAGGCATCATTTATCATTTCCTCCTCTAGCACCTAAATACCCTACTGACCTTAGTTTTCCTGTGACATTCATGCGGTTTTAAAATGATGTTAGGAAGAACTTGATTGTCTCAGCCAGAGAAACATCTAGTGGGGGAGAGTGGAGGAGGGAGCCATATGTTCAGAAGAAGAACTTTCTTTTGATCATTAAGATATATTGACTCAATGTTCTCTTTTTAAATCCACTTCAGTTAACCTGGCTCTAAGTTCTAGATGCTCTATGACAGATGAAAATGAATGCTGAGTCAAAATGGAAACTGAGGAAACTCAAAATACAGAACGATCCACATTTTATCTCTGAAATTTTTGAAAAAAGTAGACCTACCTGTGAAATGAGCAGACATGAGAGATGTTCCAGAGAGAAGGAATTGATTCAGTCACAATAATAACTTTTAATAATTGATTGCAAAAAAATAATAATAATAAGTAAAACTGTATCAAAAAGAGGCCCTACTTGGGAAAAAAGAGAAGGCTCTCTTGTGTAGGCAAGGGCTTCCCTGAGGCTCTCTGCTCCTACATGGCATTTGGTTTTCTCTGTGGTCTCATTGGAAGTCAGAGTGTACATGTAATAAGATTGTGATTTTTACAAGAGTCCCCCTTAAGAAAATTGTTTCCCATCATACAGTTTTTCCTTTTTTCAGAATAGGTCAGTTGAAGATACTGTACACTTTGTGATTCTGTGTTTATTTATAGCACGCCTACAGACTCACACCCATGTGTGCTCACAAATACCAAAATACTCAAGGACCTAACTTTCAGAATGTTCCATCTGAAACAGTCGGAGTACCTAAAACAGGGTGGAACTGTCTGTGGGTGTGTTCCTGTAGCATTATACTGCATCTAATCCAAAAAAACAGAAGGGGTTGGCAGTCCAGCTGTGGGAAATGAGAGACCTAAGGAAACCTGATTGCCTACGAACTTGGCACTATCAAAATATTCTGTGTGTTTTCATTTTCTTCTTGGAGATTTCAGTCTTGACGGGCCACCCCTTCCCTAGGTCAGTAGTTTTCAAACTCTAGCACTCATTACAGTTTCCTGGAGGGCTCCATAAAACCCAGATTGTTGGCTCCATACCCAGAGATTCTGATTAGGTAGATTTGAGATGGGCCTGAAAATCTGAATTTCTAACAGGGTCCCAAGTGATACTCATGCTGATGCTGCTGGTCCAGGAACCACAGTTTCTGAGAGCCACTGTCCAGGCCTCACATTCCAGAATTCTGTCTGTGGTCTCACACTTATATATTTTGCATATACTTATTAGGCACTCACCAGGTACCAGGCACATGGCTAGGTGCATGGAATATGGGAAATATACCGTCCTGGCCTTTATTGACAGACAACTGTTCATTGTCCTTCACAGAAAAACCCACATTCACCCTTAGCCCACCTACAGGGACAAGTTGAAGATCTGGTAATTCCTGGGTCTATGCTTAGTTTACAAGACACAGAAGGGTAAACAATTCCATTTGCTTTCCCTTTCCTTGGGAGACCTCTTTCCATCTCCAGTAGACATGTGATATTAGGTTTTGCAGAATAACTTCTTTCTTGGATAGATGGATTTTTGTATCCATTTGTAGGTCCTTAGATCCTTTCTAGGGCCACTGCTCAGGTCAAGTACACAGTGGGGTTATTTTTCTCTAGTACTTAAGAACTGTTGTTCATGATCAAGCCTTTACTCATTTATAATCCTGTTTAGGCACCTCAAATCCTTTGTCTAGTTCTTTAGCTCTATAGTGTCTACAAAAAACCAAGGTCACTTTCAACTTTAAAAATTTAGCCCCCAAATAACTTCGAGTAATAATAGCTGACCTTGGATCTCATGTATATTGGATGGCTGTCCTTTAAATTACCAGTTTCTTTATCTTAGACTCAGGAACACCTCGTATCTGGAATTCAGAAAGGTTTTTTGTAAGTTGTGCCATTTTGTATGTTCCTGAGGGGGACACAGTCCAACATCACTCATTATGAAATACTGTTTTCACAAGAATGATTTACTTGTCCTCCCGTCTCACTGACACTTTGAGGAGCTTGATGAAAATACTTTGAGAAGATAGACTCGTTCCTGCTTGAGGTTGAAACCGCTGATGATATTTACAATAGAAGTGGTCTCACCGTGTTCGGGGGTGCACCTGTGCTTTCTCTTTCACCCCTGGCAGATGCTTCCTTTTTATTCCCCATTTGAATATAATTTTGAAGTTTCTTTGCTCTGGGTGAACTAGTTGGAGACGAACATTTTACACAGGGATTTTATAGATAAAATAATAATTTTTAGAGGCTAGGAAATCAGTCTGTATGTTGATTTCTTCATTTTCTGAAAATTTTGGATTATCATCCTTTATTTTTTTAGCAGAATATTAAAATAAATTAACAAATGGGGCTTCAATGAGGAATATTTTTAAAAATATATCATCCAAAAACGCATTATTTTTAAAATGTCAGTTACCTCCCTTGCCTTAGAATTTTTTTTTAGAAAAGTATAATGTATCTGGTTGTTTCACTTTACCAGGTGAAGAGAGAAAAGGCACATTTTATCCCCATGGTTTGGTTTTCAGCAGACTCACCTGGTGTTTTCCATCAGCAGCTTCAATTCTGGAAGACATATTTTAGGCCTGCTCCCTCTGCACGCTTAGGACTGAATTGTTCTTGCACTATCAACATAATCTCCTCCCAAAGAATATATGATCACCACTGGTTCCTTGGAAATATCATGACCCTATTTTAGAAGAAATGCTCTCTTAATCCCAGAGTCCAGCAAACATTGATTTTATGTTTTATGGTGCCCTCATTCAGCTGTTTGTGTACTCAGGAAGCTCAGCTAAATCATCCATCACCCTTTTTTTTCTCTCTCTTCTCTTTTACTGTTACCACCTGCCTCCAGAATCTTTTCATCTTTATAGAACAATCTGCCTTAGGAGAAAGACAGTGAAACCCCAGTTTGAAGCCACCGCATGTCGCCCTCCTCAGCTTGGGTTTTTGTCTGCTGTGTGGTGGCTCGTGAGGTGTGGAAAAGGAGATCAAGTCTCCGTGACACAACTCGGCTTCATCCAGAGACTTAAGGGGCTTGTTTTTGTTGGCACATTCCTGGTGGAGACCCAGAGGGAGTCTGCAGGAAATATATATACATATATATATATATATATATATATATATGTATATATATATATTTTTTTTTCCCTATTTTGGCTGCTGTTCCCTCTGGCTCTTCTGACAGCCTGACTCGTTCTGATGTTTTTTCCTTGAGGACGGCTTGTGGCAGCACAGCCAGGCCCGCTCACACAGACCCCAGAAGTTCAAGAAAGAGTTGGGTCAGGGTAACTGCAGAGAGGGAAGGTGGTTGGCTCTGGCTCGGGCTCCAACAGAACCCACAGCTCTGTTACTGGGACTCCTGCAGCTGTGCTGGCAGCCTTGGTCTGTCTTTCCCCCAGGTAGGCGCATTACATCCGGGGTTGCTGTGAGCATAACAGGTCTTAGATTGTGGGTATGGATCAGACTTCACATAGTGAAGCTAGAAAGGAAGAAAAAGCCAGAAGGGAGAGAGGCTTAGAGAAGGAAGAAGATGGGTATTGGAGAAAAGGAAAGATGCCTTAAGAATTAAGGAAATCTCAGATGAGATAAAGGAGGTGAAGGTGTGGTGGAAAGGAGTACACTAGCAAAAGGAATGAAGGACAGAGGAGAAAATCCCTACCTGTGTGGGGTGCAGGGCTTCCCCTCCAAGGGTAAAATAGAAAACAAACAAGGAAAGACACAAGGCAGGTACTCAGAGAGTGGGGGCTTGTGTGTGCACACGTGCACGTATGTTGAGCATTCACTCATGTGTAGCAAAAAATGTAAATGACCTAGAACCTGAAACATCACCCATGGAGGCACGCCACCTCTTCTATGTTCTGATTTGTATGATAAAAATTGGCATGTCCCTGGAGCAGCCATACTTCCTGAGGGCTACCTCCGACATAATACCCCCTTGACCACACAGCCCTCTCTGATTTCTTTTCCTCTTAAAATCTGCAGTATTTATAATCTCTACAAACAGTTTAAACCATCATGGAATTCTGGCTGAAAAGGTGCCCCATCTTGTTCGACATATGTGACTAGTCCTTCTGTATCCACCACACCTGCAAACACATGAAAAGTTCAGAAGGGGGTGTCTAGCGGCTCAGTCCGTTGTTTAAGTGTCTGACTTCGGCTCAGGACATGATCTCAGGGTTCTGGGATGGAGCCCTGCAAGAGAATGCTCGGGGGGTGGGTGTTTCTCCCCCTGCCTCTCTGTCTGCAAAAAATCCTTTTAAAAAATTAAAAAAGAAATTAAAGCTCGGGAAGTATTTGCTGATACTTGCACTGGGGATTGAGTCAAACTTTGGACTTTTAAATTTATAAAGCCTCTTATATTTAGAACTAGTTTGAAAGACCAATTTATTATTTTTAATCCAGAGGTCCCATTATTATAAAATGGAAAAGAACAAACAGCAGAATGAGTTGGTGTCCTTGAGGCTGATGCTTGTCTTTTCACTGGAACTCCTGGGGCTTTTTGTTTTCAGACGTTGCTTTAGGTCTGAATAAAAAGGAGCAGGAGGCTCTACACCATTAATCACGAGTGGGTCTGAGTGCCTTTGTTGAGGGAGTTTGGGCTGCCTTCCTATCTTTGAACAATTAAAACATCTGGAAGGGAAAAGCCAGAGTTCAAATCTTGTCCTCTTGTTTGTTTGCTCACTGTAGAATTCCATTTCTTCTCCCTCTCAACAATTTTAAAATAATGCCATATAAATAAAAATTCTTTGCGGATTTCCTGGAGCATACCCAAGGCGATAATTTGTCTAGTTTAAGACTTTTATTCTATAAACTGGTTTGGTGTCAAAGATTTTGAGTTTCACGTTTAACATTACCAGGTAATTAGAGGAGGAATTGAGAGGTTTAAGTAAATCAGCCTTAGTTTTTTGTCTTTTCTGAAGTCAGCTGCAATGTGAAGGAATGTATTCCAAAAGGGTCGTGTGTGTATATGCATGAGTGCTTGTCTGCCTGAGCATAGAGAGAGAGGAAGACAGCCGATGGAATCTTTTAAAATAAAGATAATAATAGCAGTAATCCAGTCTAGGACAGTGATTCTTAACCCTGACCGCACACTAAAGTCACCTGGGGAGCTTTAAAGATTGCAGATGCCTAAGCCCACCTGTCAGGCTTCTGATTTAGTCTGTTTGAGACAAGGCCTAGGTACTAGTATTTGTAAAACACCCAGGTGATAAAATCTGCAGCCAGCTGAGAACCACCGCTGTTCTGAAGAGTTATGTGCAGAGTTGAATTCAAGGACTGTGAACAATGGAGCCAATCTAGAACTCAGCTGTCACTTGGAAATGAGGCCAATGAGAAATAATGCATGCTTTAGAGTTACATGCCACTTACACACATACTGGTTTATTTGGTTTTTATGACAGCTTTAGGGCATTTCGGAGTGAAGATGACCATTTACAAATCAGGAACCCGAGGCTAAAGAAGCTTATGTGACTAATCCAGAGTCACACAGTTTGCAGGTAGTGTGGGTCAGGTTCTAGCCCAGGACCTCCATTGGATGCCTGTGTTAGTCCTCTGAATTACACCTGCAAACCTCCAAAAGACCTTCATTACTGTATTGCTCCTGTGTTTCTGTTGAAGACTGGAATTTTGTGAAAGAGGATCCACCTTATTTATCTGGGGAGAAATGACAGATTTGAATAGTCAGTTACTTTTTCAGCGAGCGCCTTTCAAAATTTTTTGGAACTCTGACCTCCAGTGAGAAATACATCTTATATCAAAATCCAGTGCAAACACGGATACATGCATTCAGAGCCCAAACATACTTCTCACTGTGCTTATCCTTATTGTAGATAAACTCTCACGGTGCTTACCCTCGCTATTGGCACTCCAATATTTTCCATTCTGTTCTGTTTCTTTAAATGCTGTCGGCAGTCTGTGGCACTGACTGGCTTAATGGACTGGGACCCATGACCTGAAAACCAGTGCCGCTTCCCTTCTCTCTGAAGGCCACAGAAAGGATAACATCATGATCAGAGAAGTGAGGGACCTGTCTTACACAGCCTTTATAGAAAGATCTGCTGCAGGCCAAAGAAAAAAGATTATTTGTAGAGTGTATGGGAAATATTATTACTTGTAAGCTTGGTGTCTTGATGCTATGTGGTCAACCAGGCTTTTAACTCTTTTAAGGAAAAAATCTTAAACAATGATGAGTGTAGGTGTATGGTTTTTCCAAGGCAAGATAATGAATGTTGTGATCCCTTCAGTGTTGTGGGGTTTTGTTTTTTTTTTTCGTTTTCCTTTTTAGAGAGGGAAGTTAGGGGCAGATAGAGAAGGAGAGAATCCTAAGAAGGCTCCACGCCCAGCATGGAGCTCGACTCATGACCCTGAGACCATGACCTGAGGTGAAATTAAGAGTCAGACTCTTAGGGGTGCCTGGGTGGTTCAGTTGGTTAAGCGTCTGCCTTTGGCTCGGGTCGTGATCCAAGGGTCATGGGATCAAGCCCTGAATTGGGCTCTCTGCTTGGTGGGGAGCCTGCTTCTCCCTATGTCTGCTGTTCCCCCTGCTTGTGATCTCTCTCTGTGTGTCAAATAAATAAATAAAATCTTCACAAAAAAAAGAAAAAAGAGTTGGACGCTTAACTGACCAAACCAGCCCCACACCACAGGTTCTAGTAATCTCTTAAGAATTTATTATCTGACTTACATCTTAAAACCTGATTGTACTAAATGAGAGTCTACATGTATAAGTATTTTTAAATATATGAAGTACTATTTGCAAAATAATATTATTTACATTTTTTAATTGCCTTTGGGGGTGGGCAGTCTTGCACTACCAGCAAGATTGTGAGGTTTGTGTGAGCTGACCTGGGCATCGATTTCTCTTCTTCCTCACAGTGCTTTGCCAGAGATGGTTACATAGGAGATGCTCTGTGATCATTTGTCATAGGGAGGCTCAGTCTGCATCTAGGGGTCTGGCCTGTAGCCTAAGAATGGTGAAGGGAATGCTGAAGAGTATGGGGATGGGAAAATGGGCAGCCTCTGAACATTTTTTTTGTCTTCCGAAATGTTTTTCTATCCTGATTTTCCATCAGCATCCTCATTTAGCATTGCATGTATTTACATGTACACGATTGTAATCACCCCCTACACACAGGAGTGTGTGCCCATGAGCTCACCTGGTGGGAACTGAACTTGAAGGAGGTGGCTCCTGGCTCAGTCCTTCTGCCTGTCTGGCCCTCAGCTGACACTGCCAGACACCATGGTGATTCTGACCGCTAGAGGTTCAACTTGTCCTTATGCCAAACAATATTGTTTAATTTATTCCCACTGTGAGCCACTGGTTAATGAAGAAAACACGGATGTTGAAATACTAATGAGGAGATTAAAAAACTATAATCACTTTGCAAATTTATCTCAATGTTTTGCTCAGATCTATATGTTTCGTTATTCTGATAGATGTTTCTGGTTTTTCAAAATGTAATGTTAAAGAGGAAAAATATGTTGATAATTATATTCTGGTTAAGCTTATATTTATTGAGAATAAGCATCAGTCACACCTAGAAAGGTGCTTGCAAACAATGGTGCAGAGTAAAAATTGCAAAAGCAAGCTCATTGAGTTATTAAAGCTGGAAATACAAAACTTATTAATGTTAGTAAAAGCAATTGTTAATTGTTAATCATAAAAATTTTATTTTCATAGTTTTTTATTATTCCAGCTTTATTGAAATATGTCACATACCATACAATTCCCCTCCCATTTAAAGTATATATTTCAGTATTTTTAAAGATATACTTATTCATTTAAGCAATCTTTGTACCTGAGGTGAGTCTCAAACTCACGACCCTGAGATCAAGAGTTGCATGCTCCCACTGAACCGGCCAGGCACCCCTCAGTAGTTTTTAGTATATTCACAGAGTTGTGCAGTTGTCACTACAATGAATACACTTTTGTCACTCCAGAAAGAAACCTCATACCTGTTCGTGGTCATCCCCATTTTCTCCCAAGATACCAGCTCTAGACCACCACTAATCTACTTATCGTCTCTATGGATTTGCCAGTTTGGGACATTTCACATAAATGGATTGATGTAGTGTGTGGTCTTTGGTGACGGTCTTCTTTCATTTAGCGTGATGTTTTCAGGGCTCATCCATGTGTTAGCCTGTATCAGCCCTTCATTCCTTTTTATGGCTGAATAATGTTTCATTCTGTGAATTTTGTTCAGCCTTAGCCTTTCTCCTGTTGATGAACATTTGAGCTGTTTCTACTTTTCGGCTATTACAAGTATTACTACTGTGAACATTTATAGAGGTTTCTGTGTGGATACGTGTTTTCATTTCTCTTGGTTATATACCTACAGTAGACTTGCTGGGTCATATAGTAAATATATGTCTAACTTGGAGGAACTGTCAGACCGTTTTGCACAGCAGCCAAACCATTTCACATTCCTATCAACAATGCATGAGGGTTTCCATTTCTCCACGGTCTCACCAGTACTTCTCATTGTCAGCCTTTTGGTTATAGTCATCCTCGGGAGTGTCAATCGCAATCTCACTGTGGTGTTGGTTTGCATTTCCCTGATGGCCAATGATGCTGAACATCTTTTCATGTGCTTGTTGGTCACTGGTATGTCTTCTTGGAAAATTGTCTATTTAGATCCTTTGTCCATTTTTTGATTGGATTGTCTTTCTTATTATTGAGTTGTAAAAGTTCTTTATATATTCTAGATATATAATGAGACACATGATTTATAGAAAATTTCTCTCATTCTGTGGGTTGTCTTTTCACATTTCCTTCATGTACAAGTTTCCAATTTTGTTAAATGCAGTGTATCTATTTTGTTGTTGTTGTTGTTTGTGCTTTTGGTGGGATAATTAAGAAGGCTTTGCATAGGGACGCCTGGGTGGCTCAGTTGGTTGGGCGGCTGCCTTCGGCTCAGGTCATGATCCCAGCGTCCTGGGATCGAGTCCCACGTCGGGCTCCTTCCTCAGCAGGGAGCCTGCTTCTCCCTCTGCCTGTGCTCGCTCGCTCTCTCTCCCTCTCTCTCTGACAAATAAATAAATTAAAAAAAAAAAAGAAAGAAAAAAAGAAAGCTTTGCATAATAAAGGTTACAAATATTTACTCCTGTGTTTTCTTTTAAGAATCTTATAATAGGGATGCCTGGGTGGCTCAGTCAGTTAAGTGGCTGCCTTTGGCTCAGGTCATGATCCCAGGGTCCTGGGATCGAGTCCCACATCAGACTCCTTGCTCAGCGGGGATCCTGCTTCTCCTGCTGCCTCTGCCTGCCACTCTGCCTGCTTGTGCTCTCTCTCTCTCTCTGACAATAAACTCTAAAAAAAAAAAAATCTTATAATAGTTTTAGTTCTTACATTTAGATCCATTTTGAATTAATTTTTGTGTATGGTCGAGGAAGAGACCCAGTTTCATTTCTTTGCTTGCGGATATCCATTGTGCAATCACCATTTGTGGGAAAGACTCTTCTTTCCCAATGATTGATTGTGGCACTTCTGTCCGAAATGAATTGACTGTAAATGTGAGGGTTTATTTCTGAACTCTTTTCCACTGATCATACTTAGCCTAATACCAGTACCACATTGTTTGCAGCTTTTGAGATGATTGTGTCATTTTTTGTCCTTTATTTTATTGAGACGGTATTTACTTTAATTGATTTTTGGATGTTAAACCAACCTTGCAGTCCTAGACTGAATCCCAATTCATCATAATACGTAACCTTTTCCTATATATTGCTGGATTTTGGTTCGCTAGTTTCTTATTGAGGATTTTTCATCTAATTCCATAAGAGATATGGTCTGTTATTTTCTGTTCTTATAATGTCTTTGTCTGGTTTTGTTAGCTGGGTAATATTTAACTCATAGGATGAGTTGGGAAATGTTCTATTTTTTTTGGAAGAATTTGTAAAGAATTAGTTAATTCTTCTTTAAATTTCTGGAAAAATTCACCAATAAAGCCATTTGGGCCTGGGCTTTTCTTTGTGGGAAGTTATAAAATTACTAATTCAAGGGGTGCCTGGGTGGCTCAGTGGGTTAAGCTTCTGCCTTCGGCTCAGGTCATGATCTCAGGGTCCTGGGATCAAGCCCCTCATTGGGCTCTCTGCTCAGTGGGGAGCCTGCTTCCCCCTCTCTCTCTGCCTGCCTCTCTGCCTACTTGTGATCTCTCTCTCTCTGTGTCAAATAAATAAATAAAATCTTTTTAAAAATTACTAATTCAATGTCTTATTATAAGTCCATTCAGATTTTCTATTTCTTCTTGAATCAATTTTGGTAGTAGGGGCCTTTCTAGGAATTCTTCCATTATATCTAAGTTATCTCATTTGTTGGCATACAGTTTTTCATGTTATTTCATTATAATCCTTTTTATATTTGTAAGATGGGGATACTGACATTGCTTCTTTTGTTCCTGATTTTAGTAACTTGAGTAACTTGAGTCTTTTTTTCTTTATCAGTCTGCTAAAGGTTTGTCAATTTTGTTGATCTTTTCAAAGAACTAAATTTTGATTTTGTTGATTTTCTCTAGTCTTCTATTTATATTTCGTTATTTTCTGCTCTAGTCTTTATTATTCCCCTCCTTTTTTTTTAAAGACTTTTAAAATTTATTTAGAGAGAGAGAGCATGTGAGTCAGGGGAGGGGCGGAGGAAGAGAGAGAATCTCAAGCAGACTTCATGCCGAGTGCAGAGCCTGATCCAGGGCTTGATCTCTTGACCCTGAGATCATGACCTGAATTGAAATCAAGAGTCAGATACTTAACAAGTGAGCCACCCAGTTGTCCCTCCCCTCCTTCTTTGGATTTCATTTGCTCCTAAATATTTCTTAATTTGCTCTATGCCCCTTAAATAGTTCTCAGAGACTTTAAAAGGTTAATTTTTAATAATCTTTAACCAAATCTATAAATTTGGTTATTTTCCTGGAGAGTGGGACCATGGATCTCCTTTTTTTTTTTTTTAAGATCTTATTTATTTGAGAGCGAGAGTGCGAGAAAGCACAAACGGGGCTGGTTGGGGGAGGAGTGGCAGAGGTAGAGGGAAAAACAGATTCCCTGTGGAGCGGTGAGCCTGATGTGGGGCTTGATCCCAGAACCCTGGTGTCATGACCTGAACCGAAGGTAGATGCTTAACCCACTGAGCCACCCAGGTTCTCCAACCATGGAGCTCTTTACCCCACTATTTTAGAAGTGGCACTCCCATATTTTATTTTAAATATGTTCAGTTTCAGAAATATTGTAGCATACATGTAGATAAATCATCTTTTTCTTAAATAATTGACTGAAACTAAATTGTATAGCAGGCATTTCTTTTTAAATGGGCAACAGTAAGAATTTTTCTTTTATATTATAAATAGTATTAAAGATTGTATTCAAATTTATGTTGCTGTAAATTTTTAGTAGTATACTTCACAAAAAAATCCCTAGCATATCAAACCTGTGATACCATAGATAGTAGTTAGGAGAGGTTGAAATTTTTTCAAATGAGTTACTTTAAAAGTCCAGTTAAAAGTTGCTATTAAGTAAATAATAGTATAGGTGGAATGCAGATATTTTAAGAATCCTATGTGTGGGCCTTGAAGGACGAATTGTGCAGAACACTGGAAATTGATCCCAGCAGTGAAGTGAGAAAACATATGGGGACTGAGCCTCCACATGGCTTACTAATGCAATCTCAGGCAACAGTAGAGGCAGCACCAGAAACTGGCCTCCTGACCAGGGTTCAGCCCCACTAGGAGGAGCTAAGGCCAAGTGTTCGGACATAGTGACTGCAGAGCGAACCTATATGTAGCCTAAGACCTAAGAGCCATTTATTTGAAATCTGATCAAGGTTCTCCATTTGCTGTTTTATCTGTTTGAACTAAAACTCAGCAACAAGAGTATGTGTGACCAGACTGCCACCCTGCAGCCAGCCTTGGCCAGGAGTTCTACTTTCTAAGAGGATTGAATGGTAAATAGATAGTTTCAGAAAGTTTTTCTATCAAGTACATAACAGGGGAAAAAAATTGTAAAGACATTTGCAACATTACCATTTCTGGGCCTTTACATGTTTTTAAATTTGGTTTTACTTGTATAACCACGATTGAGTTTCTGCCATTCATGAAATGAAAACCATTCATCCTATGGAAATTCCAACCATTTTTATTATTGCCACTCTATTTTATTATATTCTGTTGCTTTACTAATTTGGGTACTTATTGTTGAGAGTAACAGACTTGATTAAGGTCACTTTTAATAAAAACAGGAACACATTTCACCTTATCCACATGAAAGGTACTCCTGAGTCCCCACTCTCCTAAACTTTTTGGTATCTGCCTGTTTTCACAGTGGCAAGATACCCTCAAAACCTAATTGATCTTCATTATCTCTGGCTAATCAGGGGCCTCATGGGCACACCTAAATTATTCCCATTTCCTTGTGGTGATTTCATTGACTTTGTAGAAAGATCCCTTCTTTTAAACAAAGAAATCTGACTGACATTACAGTGGGCTTAAAAATTATCTTTCAGTTTCAGTCCTTTTCAACTCACAAATGAATAAGATATTACACTGAACAATTCCTTCAAGCACATTACAATTTCAATATTAGAATAGGCTCCAATGAATCTAAATGAAAAGGAATTTTAAATTAGAAAAGTAAGGGCTATGGATGTAACAAGCTAGAGACAGAGGGAAAAAAAAGGATGGGATGCTTTTTTTTCTGGACAACTCTGATTTTTTAAAAAATATCTATCTATCTATCTATCTATCTATCTATCTGATAGAGATAGAGAGAGCACAAATAGAGCAGCAGGCAGAGGGAGAGGAAGAAGCAGGCTCCACACTGAGCAGGGAGCCTGATGTAGGACTCAATCCCAGGACCCTGGGATTGTGACCTGAGCAGATGCTTAACCAAGTGAGCCACCCAGGCATCCCTGAAAACTCTGATTTTTATAAATATTTACATTTATTTTTATTTACCTTTTTATACTACTAGTATAGAACCAGACACTTCATCCTTTCAGAGCCCCCCCCCCAAAAAAAGGAAAGGGATAAAAGACAATAGCCTTAATTTACCGGAGGACAGGTTTAGTTTAACCTAAAAGAAAAATTGCCCAAAGGTACAATTAAGTTTGCTTCCAACAGTGTCTTCCTTGAGATGTGACGACTTCCTTCTCAGACTTCAGTGGTCTCTGTGTTGGGTCAGCCCTTCCAAGAGCCTTGGCCTCAGAGAATTAATTCATTCCTTGAATCTTTTAAATGGGGCTTGCCTATCAAGATCCTTCTTTTTTTTTTTTTAAAGATTTTATTTATTTATTGACAGAGAGAGACACAGCGAGAGAGGGAACACAACCAGGAGGAATGGGAAAGGGAGAAGCAGGCTTCCTGCCGAGCAGGGAGCCCAATGCAGGGCTCGATCCCAGGACTCCGAGATGATGACCTGAGCCAAAGGCAGGTGCTTAACAACTGAGCCCCCCAGGTGCCCCAAGATCCTTCTAAAAAATAGGATTTGGTTCAGAGGTCTTCCTTGGACCTGACACATTTAGAGTTAGCCTGATTAGTGGTTAAGAATAGATTTTGGAGTGAGACTTCCTGGTTCAAGTCCAGGCACCATTACTTACTAGCTGTGTGACATTGGACACAGTCTCTCTGTGACTCAGTTTTCAAATCTGTAAGGTTGGGAAAATAACCAGCATTCATGTTACCTATAAAGATTAAATGGCTCAAGTAAATGAGTAAAGTGCTTTGGAATACTGCCTGGCACATGGTAAGTGCTGTAGAAGTATTAGCTATTTGTGTTATTATGTAGGTTAAGAACCCCTCTTCCTACAGGACCCTCGTTCACTTGTTCATTCATTCATTCATTTATCCATTCACCTGCTGCTCACTGAGCACCCTGCCACTCACTATTTTGCTAGCTCTTGCTCAGGATGAACTAGGGATGTCATGGACAAGGGCAGTTCCCCACTTTCTTTGTATCCTGTCTCCTCACAGTGACTGGTACTTAGTGAGTGCTCAGCTCTGACATAAATGAGGATTGACCTCATGTTTTCAAGGGCGATTTGATACCAGAGAACAGTGGTTCTAATTTTTAAAGCATAGGTATGCTAGGCTCGTCTGAAAGTGTCAAGGTTGAGAACTGAGTGTAGTTATATCGATCCGATGTGATTTTGTATAAACTTGGATTTTAGCCTGTGATTTTTCTAGTGTTCGCCTTAGTATACACATTAAAATAGTAACTAAAACTCTGGAATGTGCTGTGACTTTTTCTCAACTTTTGAAGAAATTAATCCTTTCACTGAAGCCAGGAACCTAAAGGTCTTGGAACTGCCCAGACACATCCTGAAATTTATGAGCAAGAAAAATACGAGCTCCGGAGACGATAGCCCACGCCTCTCCTCCAAATTCAGATTGTCCAAAAAATGCTTGTGATTGGGAGGAGACCACGCTTTAGAATCCTCAAGAATAATGATCACAGCATGGTTCAGTAAACTAGCAATAACACATACCAAATATAGAGACCATATATTGTGTCATATACTGTATGTGTGTAAGAACGCACAATGTTTGCCTGTAGTAGAGTGTTAATAAAAATAGTATTTCCATCACCAAGGAGTTAAAGTTCTTATGGGGTCAAGAACCAGGAGTAGAATCACAGTATCTAAGATCTGAGCTGTAAACATCTTGAGCTTATTTTTTATGGTCTGCCCAGAAATAGTTGTGGAGTTGTGGAGGTTATTTAACCTTCTAGCTTTTAGACAAAATTGAGAAATATCATATATTTGAAAAGCAAAATATTTTTCTGAATAACCACATTGAATATTTTAAACATTAAAGTATTTATGTAGTGTTTTTATATAGAATATGTGTATATTTTACCTGAAATGTGAAGAGGGTAGAGTAGAGCATTTCTCTGACACCTTGAAAGAGCCTCCCCTTGAGGAAGATGGGGCAGTTTCATGAAGGCACCATCCATAAGTCTTGTTGCTAAGGAAAACAGTTTGGGAGGGGCCACTGGAAGAGTGTGTGCAACTGAAGTAGAAAGTTGTTTCCAGAACCCCAGGGCCAAGACTCTGAAGTTCCTGGTATCTGTCTCTTTCAGGGAACCGGGAAGCTGGGGAGGACATGATGGTGGGGCCATGTTCATGGGGTCGACTGAGGGCATCTTCATAATTCTGTCTTTAAGAAGAGTCTGCCCATGGCACTTGAGTTTTTTCAGAAGGCAAAATTGAACTCTTTCTTAACATATAATAACCAGAAGTCCTGAAGGACTTCCAGAGTTTTTATGAAGAATGTCAAATATCCTAGAAATTGTATTTCAACACCAGAGACTGTTTTAACATAAGCTAGTTGAACCTCACCATTACGGTGAGCCCCGACAACAGTGTCTACCCCTCCTACTTTTTCTAAGAGGTGTGGGTGGGTCAGTGTCAGCCTATCAGCACCAGTGGGGAGGATGGCCGGAAGCACCTGGCCTGCGGTACCAGGCCCTGCCTTTATCCCAGGAGGGCAGCATGTGGTTTTTCACACACACACACACACACACACACACACACACACGCGCGCATGTGGAGTACTACTGTTTAAAATCATTATTGAGTAGCAGCTGCTTGGGCCCTAAACAGGAGACCTGGATTCGACTCTCATTTCCTTTGCGTGGTGTGCACAAGTCACGAATTCTTCAAGCCCCGGTTTGCTCATTTCATCTGAATGAGGTTTGAATGAGTCCAAAGTATCAGAAGAAACTTCGATGTGCAGGTGAATCACCTGGGGTTTTTGTTCAAATGCAGACTCTGGTTCAGTAAGTCCAGGGCAAAATCCAAGATCCTGCATTGCTAATCGATGCTGAAGTTCTCTGGACCAGTTTGAGGGTAAGAGTTCAGAGATGACATCTTAGTCTGCCCTCCAAGCACCCTGCGAGACAGGTACTCTTAACTTCATTTTACAGTTGAGGAAGCAGGGGCTTAGCTCAAGCTGACACAGTCAGATGGCAGGACTGGTACTCCGACTTGGGTCTAACTGGCCTCGGATTTTAGCCACTATAAAAACTTCATATTGGTGGCACCTGGGTGGCTCAGTGGGTTAAAGCCTCTGTCTTCAGCTCAGGTCATGATCCCAGGGTCCTGGGATTGAGCCCAGCATTGGGCTCTCTGCTCAGTGGGGGGCCTGCTTCCCTTCCTCTCTCTCCGCCTGCCTCTCTGCCTACTTGTGATCTGTCTGTCAAATAAATAAATAAAATCTTAAAAAACAAAAACCAACTTCATATTGCCTTCCCTTTTTTTTCTGGGGCTTGGAAGAGTAGCTGTAGTTTTCAGAGGTATGTAACTCACTTAGTGAGGAGTAGCTTAGCCATTACAAAAATCTATACCACCGTGAACATAGAAGAATACATGATTCTTTTTTTTCCATTAGAAGAAAAAATATTATTGTGGGAGAGATACTGTGTAAGATAAAAGCCAAAGTCTGTTAATACAGGGGGTATTGTTGCATATTAGGAAGCTATTTAAGGCTATTCGATTTAGACTAATTTACTTAATAAGCTTTTAATCTGCCTTGTCAGCTTGCTAGTTCCATCGTGTTGCATATTTTTATATCTGCTGACATTTCTACCAGCAACGATGGGGGTATCAAGCACTGTGGTTGGAGGATATGCAAAGTGTTCATATTCCTACAGAAAAACCTTTCTGTTGCTTTGCTTTTCATTCTTTTCTTTCCTTTTCTCTTCTTTTCTCTTTTCTTTTTTCTTGTCTTGTCTTTTATTTTCTTCACTTCTTTTTTTTAAGGCAAAGAGAGCATGAGCAAGCCAGAGGTGGGGGCGCAGAGGGAGAGGGAGACAGAATCTTAAGCAGGCTCCATGCCCAGCACGGACCCCAATGTGGGACTTCATCTCATGATCCTGAGATTATGACTTGAGGCAAAATCAAGAGTCCAGTGCTTAATGGAGCCTCCCAGGTGCCCTCCTGTTGCAATTTTTAAGCCCTAAGCATGCATTAGTAAATTATTCCATGCCATGCCATAGGCTGATGACCATAAATATCAAACCGTTACTATGTTTCGAGTCTGCAGGAGTCAGCATTCTTTTAAAATCCTCATTCATGACTTAAAGCATTGCAAACTTACTGAAAATAAACCGTTTTGTTTTCTAAAGGCCAAATTCCAGGACTTAACTTTTATGTGGAAAACTTCACGTCAGAGCAGAATTTTACAGCATAGTTATAAACCTCAAAGAATAGGAATTTATAACGGGCAGGGCCATTGATTCTTAACAGGAGTCACATTAACAAGTATACAAGATACATAAAATGGTTTCAAGAGCCTCTGGCAACATGTGGAGATACAGGATCTTTAACATGGACTTGCAAGTTAGTGCCTAAAAGGAATTGGGCAGTCAGGCTCTAAAAATCCAATCGTCAATCTGGTGAGATACTTTGGTTCATTCAGGGACCTTTAGTTTGGATCGTTGTAAGTTCACTGCCCATTGAGCAGTGTGGGGTAGGTAGGAACTTCTGAGTCAGCCTGCCCAGGGTTCTGACCCCAGCATCCCAGCTTGCCTCTTAGTAGCCAATTTGACCTTGGGCAAAGGACTTACCTTCTCTGAGTCTTAGCTTCCTCCTCTAGGAAGTGGGAATAAGAAAACATGCCTCACAGGGTTGACATGAAGGTAAAAAGATATACAGCATTTGAAAGTACCTAGAACACAACAACAGATCTTAAGAAATGTTTATAAATGCTAATTTTCTGCTATGTAACCATTATAAAAGTATAACTATATTTATATTATAAATAACAAATAAAATTTAATATATAAATATTTAATAAAAATAAATAATAATGAATAAATATTAACATAAATATTAAACAAGTAAAAATTATAAATATGTACTATTATAAAAGTATGGTATATTTATCTGTGAAAGTGTGTGTTATGAGTGGGATACCTGTTGAGGGTGGGAATGTGGTGGGGAGAGACAGCAGGGCATGGCCAAGGAACCCAGGGTGATTAAAGCCAAGGATGGAGGGGCACCTGGGTGGCTCAGTGGGTTAAGCCGCTGCCTTTGGCTCGGGTCATGATCTCGGGGTCCTGGAATCGAGTCCCGCATCGGGCTCTCTGCTCAGGAGGGAGCCTGCTTCCCTCTCTCTCTCTCTCTGCCTGCCTCTCTGTCTACTGTGATCTCTCTCTCTGTCAAGTAAATAAATAAAATCTTTTAAAAAAAAAAAGCCAAGGATGGAGCCAGGCAAGGTGCTAACCCAGGTTATATGTGACAGAGTAAGATTCTGTATAGCAGAGCACCCCTCTAACACCCAGAGGTAGTTTTTGAAGCTAATGAGCCCTGAGTAGCCCTGGAGCTAAAAATCTCCTGCCCTGTGCTATCTCTTTTGGCCGTTCAGGTCACAGATACTCCCAGTCACTTGGCTTGTACCATTCAGATGGGGCTGGAAGCCAATCCTTAGAGCTTGTTCAGTTCCTTAAATAAGGAGCTACCTACACATAGCCCCCAAGACAAGTTCAGCCCTACAGTAAATGCTTGTCTGTCAGATTACTTTTGAGGTCCACCGTATTTCCTCCGAAGGTCTCGAACCACTCAGTAAATATTTCTCAGATGAACTGATGAAATGAAGGACTTTATGGAGGAAACCTGAAGATATTGGTAGAGTAGGTCCATGCAAAGACTCTTCAGGTCCTTGTTGCTGTCAACAGACCCTATGAAAACATCTATCATAGGCGACCCTCCTGGCATCATCTCCAAGGCCTCTGGTGTGCACAGGGAAACCACATAGAGCTCTGGGACATTTTTTTTAAACCACTAGCAAAAGCAGTTAGCCCACCAGAGTACTCATTTGAAAGATGCATATTTAAAGACAAGGAGGGAGGAAAGCATTCTTAAATGCAAATGGCTTTTTACACTCTTTCCTACTTTCTTGTTTTTGTTCCGCAGACTAGTCTCTTCCCACACCCTTCTGCTGTGTGTGCTGCCATTTTCTCTGAATTAAAGGAAGAGAAATCTTGGCACCTATCAATTAAAAAGTCCCAATGTCTCACGTGCCATCATGGCCAGCTCGAGGGAGGTTTGATCAGGGCACAAACGCCTGGCTTCTGGGCATCCCCGGTCTGACCTCTGTGCCTTCTTCCCAAAGTCCTCAGGCCAGTCCTTCAAAAGAAATAGAACAAAAATAAAGCCACCACGGGGTGATTTAGCCTTTAGGGGATGCTGAAGATTGGTGACATGCTGGTGTTAAGCCAGCGGCGTGGAGGGTAGGGGGCTGTGATAAACACACAGCCAGCCAGGAGCTCAGCTCCCATCCAGCAGGGAGCTGCACCAGCCCACAGCGGGGTCCAGCATGTGGTTTGGGCAACATTTTGAAAACAAGGTGCATCCATACAGTCAAAGTCTTTGAAAGTGATTTTTAAATAGATGAAACGTTAAGAACAATTAAACAGAATGAACAAGGAGTTTAAATAAGATTGACCCCCCCCACGCCCTCCCCCACTCCCTGCCCAAATATGCAGCAATAAGGAGGCCAGCCAAACAAAATAAGTGTGTTAAGGCAGAGTGGAATACAATGCAGCCATTAAATGTGAAAAATGTGTTAGGTTTTTTTTGGGTACCTGATAGGCCTCTTTCCTAATGTTGAACCCCAAAGTGGGCTATTTGGAACCATTTCAAATGCAGGTATAATCTTTAATAAGTGGCAGAATTGAATTTTCATCATGTTGACTAACATTTTCATGATATTGACTAAATCCCTAATTTTAAAAAATGGACTCTCGTGGCAGTCGTATGCAATCTTGTGAACATTCTCTTTTAAGGACTTGATTTCAGAATGATCCTGTCCCTCTGACTAAATGGACGAGAAAGTGCCACCCCCAGATGGCAAGGACCTGGGACTCTAGGGACAAAGGAGAGCCAGAGACCAGCAGGGCCGCCTGAAGCTTGATGCTTTCTGATGCTGGCTCTTCTCTGAGGAGGGTCCCCAGGCCTGGTGGCCACACCCCAGCCCAGTCTCCAGAGCCTCACTCTCTTCATTCACCCAGCCGTGTGACTGAGGTGACATGGGGCGGGGAAGGGAAGTAGAACAAGAGAGGAGAGTTATGTTTTAAATTTGGAAATTGCTCAAGAAAAATCAGGCTGTCTTGACTGGCACATGCAAATGTACGCAACTGTTAATTTTCTTGCTGAAATTCCCATTTCCTTTATCCACATGAAATCTCTGAAAAATCTTCTTGATGATTCTTTTGTTCCCTTCCTTCCCTTTTGCCCCCTCCCCCAGTATTTAAAACTTGAAATCGTGATGCATTCTGGCCAACCTGAGGACCGGGTGGGGACATCAGGCCCAGGGCACTGCTGCGGGCCCCAGGTGACACACCGGGGCCCACAGCAGGGACGGGCTGCTGACGTCACTGTCTTCGTTTCTAATGCTGGTGGTAACCAACGGGGCGTTTAGTTTGCTTTGACAACTCCTCCTACAGCCAAAACTATTGTTACGGCCCACGTGTCGCTGCTATTTCTCCTAAACAAGGAAAAACAGAGGCTATTCTCGGCATAGAGCGGGCTTGGGCTGGGGTTATTTGCAGCATTACCACGGCGTGCTGTCCTTTCCCCTGTGGCCGCACTGTGATTTTTCTGAAAAGTGCTGCAACAGACGCACAGCTTTCTCTTAAGTCTTTTCACGCAGCCCCAGGGGCATCAGAATACACCAGAGGTGTTTTCACACACCTACGAAAAACCGCCTAGACCTCGGGGGAGACAGAGACTGCGTCTTGCACAAAATGAACCAGGAAAAAGCGCCCTCCTGAGAGCTGTCTCTGCTCTACCATTCGGACGCTTTTCTCTCATTTCGGAACCTCGTAAAACTAAAACCGCCTAGTAGGAAGGGCAGAGTCCTGACTTGACAGCGTCTCTGTGGGTGTGTTTTTGCCACCCTGCTTTGAGAAGCAGAGGGGAAAGAAGAGAAGGGGAAGACGGGCTGGCGGGGAGGTGAGAGCAGGAGGGGGAGAAGCTGAGTGTTTCCTGCTGTGGTTATGACTTTGCCAGTTGCCAGTGCACGGCTTCATTGCGAGAGCTGTGTGAACTGCTCCCATCGGTTAGAGAGAGCCTCTGGGGAGAGAAGGACCCTGAGGAACTGCCTGCAGCCTGGTTCCCGGTGTGAGAGACGCTGTGGGCACTTCAAGCCAGGATGTGCTCCCGAAGCTGGCTCCACAGCGAGAAGCCTGAGTAGCTAAGCCTCCCCCCACTCCTTTGCACGAGCTGCCTGGGTAAGCTCTCTCTGCATTTCTCCAACCTTGAAAGCTTCTATCGGGGATCAAGGGAAGAAATACCGTATTGAGATTTGTAGATCTCTCCCCCTCTCTGCCTTACCAGCTTTGATATTTGCCTGTTAAAAAGATTATTGAATGCAACAGAACAAGGCAGTCTATCTGCATTCTGCTCGTCTGCGTGCCTAACATGTCCCACGTGAGGCCAAATGTGAGACATACAGACGAGTCATTGCTGTCCGTTGCTGTAGACGACACTGGGTGTTCAGCTGCTCGCGCAATCGGAGACCCCGGACTTATTAACCTGCTCTGTGACACCACCGGCTTCCTGCCGCAGAGCTCCTGATTTGTGTGGATGGCCGTTGGTAACTAACTGGTAGCCACGGTCTGCGGTCAGAGCCACGGCATTTGAGTTTAGCACCTGGGCCCTGCCGGTACAGTAGAGAGAGAGACAGACAGAAGCAAGCGCGCGCGCACACACACACACACACACTCTCTCTCTCTCACACCCCACGCTGGCTATAACTGCAGCTCTGAGCTGCCTAAAGAGGAGATTTGCCTGAAGCTGAAGGGATGCTTTGAACTTGGGGGTAGGGGGGCTGCATCACGGTTGGACTCTCCCCTTGCAAAGGACCTGATTATGTCCAGGGACCACCTGAACAACAGCACACTGAAGGAGGCCCCGTTTAAAGACCCGTTCTTGAAAAAAGGTACACTTTCAAAGGCCAGCTGTGGGTGATGCCTGTTCTCTGGGGTTTGTGGTGGTGGTTCTTGGAGTTTGGGCTGAGGACAGAGTTGAGAAGAGCAGAAGCTCTTTCTCAAGAAGTTTGTATCTACCAAGAAGGGTCTGTCCGCTCTGAGAACTCTCCAGGGCTCGACTCTTTGGAGGAAGATGTACTTTAGGCTTTTTTATCTTCTTTCTCATCTGCGATCAGTTTGTTCCTGCTGGAGATGCTATACATAAATACACAGGTTTGCTGCTTTGGAGTTTTGTTTTTTCAAAAACATTCTATATGGGAGACTAACTCTCCCCCCACCCCCAGAAAGTCTATTACTCACTGCTAGACTCATGGGTGTTTTGGTTTTTTTTTCCACTCTGAGTCGTTGCAAACAGCATTTGAAAGAAAAGATGTGTTTCTCAGGATGTGGGTGGTTTACTGGGTTGTTTCTCAGGTCACCCGTCTAGTAACAGTAGACCTTAGAAAAGCCAACTGCAACTCTGAGAGAGAGACCATGAGAGACAGGCAGAGGCGGCTAGCTAGGGAACTTTCAGAAACGAGAAACTGCTCTTAAATGTGAAGAAGACAGTGACTTGTGCATCTGTATATGTTTCTGATACGTTTACCTAAATTAATAATGTGGGGGCGGCGTGGGGGCAGATTTTAAATGAATCCTATAGAGGGAATTGTGGGTTTATGTATGTGGGGTTTTTTTTTTCCATTTATAACACAGTGGAGGGATAGACTTTGAAAAGGTTTGTAATTACGCTTACTCCTCGCCTGTGTTTTCAGAAAATCCTGTCAGTCATCTTTGATTGGAACATATTTAGCTAGATTTCTTTCTGAAGAGATCATGAGACTCGAGATTCTAAAATGCATGAGGGAAAGTTGTATGGAACGAATGCTTGGACCGTAGTCATTTAAAAAGATGTTATTCTAGTTGGATGGACCCACAGTGTCCACATTCTAGGGATTCAGTAGCCAGTCAACTCATTTGCTCACTGCTCCTTGCCTGCCAGTGTCATTAAAGGCACCTGGCTTTGGGCTCGGGTCAGGCAGGTGTGGGCCACATCTTCCGCTCAGAGAGCCCCACATCATTTGACTGCACTCTGCTTTCATCTCTCCTCGTAGAGATCACAGGTATCATTTCCCACATTTATTATCATGTAAAACATTTTATATACATATATTAACAGAAATGGGATTCTGTAAACAGGTAACGTATAGCAACCAAAAGTTTCTTTTTCCGGGGACAGTCCACACTGCCTAGAATAGTAATAGTCAAACAATTTTTAGGAACTATGAAAACCTTTGGCAAAACTTCATCACTGAAGTCACTAGGAAATGTCTGGTGGACTATGGTTCTGTGCTAGACATTGTTAAAAGCAGATTAGGCAACTGGGACCCTTCCTTCTACGGATTTCTTTACAAGTTTATCTAAAATGAACATGAACTTTGTGTGAGTTGTGTGCTGCCTCCTGAGGATTCTAAAGAAGATCAGGGTACTATCTCAGAGATGAGTCCATGATGAAGAAGACCAGAAAATGGGCGCTATGAGTGATAAGTCCTATGACAGGGTTCCGGGAGCCTCTGAAGGGAGCCATCATCAAGTAGTTAGGAAAGAGCTTCTTAAGGAAGATAAAGCCTATGAGGAGAAGCCACATTGGCCTGTCTCTGGGGGGTGGTTCTTTTCCTCTTCCTTTGTTCAACTTGTTATAGGTTGGATTGGAAGAGTCAACCCACCCAGTATATACATTCAAAATATATAATCTAATCATTATGATTATAGCTTTTACTGTTTTGCCTTCTGAGCTTCAAGCTGTGAAGTTATTCATCTAACAGGCTCAGTTTTCCCCCCTCAACCATGGTGTTTAATGAGTGTGAGTTTTCGTTCAGCCATTAAAGTCTCCAAGAGTATTTTTAAACTAGCAGTTCACAACCTTGAGGCAATCATGGTCCATGTAGATTCCAACTCCTGACCCCACCCATCTTCCTGCCCCCTCTGCCCAGTCTCTGTAGGACTAGGGAAAGGATTTACCAGCCTTTAGGAACACTCAGCGCTTTAAAAGTGTCACAGAGCCATAAATAAAGAGTAAGACACCCTCCAAGGCTGCCATCTTCTCACCACACCCACTGTGCCCACGAGGACAAAGAGAAAGGAGATGCAGATACTCAGTCGCTGTGCCCAAGCCATGGTAGAGACCTAGGAAAGCTCCCTGGGAGAGAGGGGCTGCCCAGAATAAGCCTGGGTGGCAGCTAGCCACAGTCTCTGTATTCCCAAGGGACCGTAGCACTTGGGGAGAAAAGTGGAGTGCTGTCATTTGTTAGACTGGGAGAGGCCCTTTGCCATGATGTGTAGGGATCTGTGGAAAGCATTCAGCCCTTTCAACGACATCCCAGTATTCTACATGGCAACTTTCCTGAATGCTGGCTGCCAAGATATTTCCTTGGCTGGGTGAAAGGAGGGGGCTGATGGGAGGCTCAGACTTTGCCCCTCCACCCCATTTTTAGGGTCCATAAGGGCATAAATTACACATCTGGAGCTTTAAAATTAAACTTATAGAAAACAGGACTCCTGGGAAGGATGATATATTAATGGAGGAAAGACCAAGTGGAAGATGGTGTTAACCATCCCACAAATAGAAATGAGTGTTATATTAGGAACCCAAGGTGGTAGAACCATGCTTCCCCAGAGTTCTTTAAAAATAGTACAGACATTCATGCCTCTAGTATGAGTCAGTTTAGTTCTCCATTGAACCAGAGAATAGACCAACAGGCCTCACGCAGTTTCCTCCATTCTTGTAATTCTCTACCGCACAGCCTGGCATTTCTTGGGGATGTTTCTATAAAAATAGAAGGATGCCATCATCACCGTCATCGCTGTCACTGTTTCATAGTAATAAAACAAGGTGCTGTGATGCCTTCCTGTAAGTTTTAGGCTAAATTTATTATAAAATTTCTGGTGTTTGGATTGCAATGACTCATCCATTATAACATTGTGAACTACAGCCCCATGAAAGGAGGGGGAGTGTGAAAATTTGACTGTGGCCTAAAATGATTTCCTCACATGGATTGCTTTTTGGCGTCCCTCTGTGGATGTCAGTCTCTACCAGAATCAAGGAAAACTGACCTGTGGGCTGCGTTCAGAGTCCAAACTGGGCACATGAAATTTTGGAAACCCTAAAATATCCCATTATTTTCTCAGAACTCTACTATTACCGTAGATTTTTTAAAAATCCTTGTTTTTAATTGTTCTTCCAGAATTCATTCTCTCCTTAGCCTCCTCTTTCCACCCCATTCCCACCAGAATCCCTGGCATTTTTCCTTTCCGTGCACCATCGCACATTGCCTCTCCTCGACCATAAGAAAACAGACAACATCTTGTAAGGCCAGGTGTGGGCAGATCAGGATGAGAGGGGGAGAGGCAGCAAGGTCCCAGGGCAGTGCCAGGTCTCAACTGGTATCTGGCTCACTTCTGTGAAGAGATTATTGCTCCTACGAACAGGGTTGGGTGCCCTCTTGATTTAGGAAGCATGCATGCACCTGTCTGAAGAATATGCCTCTTCAAGGCCCGTCGAAGGAGTCTCCTACAGGGTGGGTAACAGGTCGCACCTTCTGCCCCTCTGTATATACAGCCTTTGCACCCTGGGCCTCCCAAGCTTGGAGCACCGTGGAGAGGAATCAGTGACGTGCAAAGCAGTTGGTGCACCCACACCCACA
Organism: Mellivora capensis; assembly: GCA_004024625.1. Lineage (NCBI taxonomy): Eukaryota > Metazoa > Chordata > Mammalia > Carnivora > Mustelidae > Mellivora > Mellivora capensis. The sequence continues at coordinate 48,394 of PISX010007683.1, forward strand.
CCCACACACACAGACATGCACACACGTGTGGGAAAACAGGTGGCCAGGGACCACTCCTTTGAAGAGATGGTGGTTTCAGCAAGAAGCAAAGAGTGTTCAGCCTGCCTGAGCCCTGACTGTGCAGTACAGGAAACTGCTACCTAAGGTCCCCAGAAGCCCCCAGAAGGTCTGTGGTTGAGATCGGGGTAGAGCAATCTTGAAACTGGACACCTTGAAGAACAGGTGTGCTGATTTTCGTCTGGTATTCACATTCGGAAGTGAGAAAGCAAGGTTTGTTTTGTTTTTCTTAATGGAAAGCTTCTTTTCTTTTTTAAGACTTGTTTATTTATCTGATAGAGAGAGAGAGAGAGCACAAGTAGGCAGAGAGGCAGGCAGAGAGAGAGGGGGAAGCAAGCGCCCTGCTGAGCAGAGATCCCGATTCGGGGCTCGATCCCAGGATCCTGGGTCCATGACTTGAGCCAAAGGCAGAGGCTTAACCCACTGAGCCACACAGGTGCCCCTGGAAAGCTTCTTTTACTTGTCCTGTGAGTTATTTTCTTGAGGAATAAAATCAGGCCATTGGCAACAGAGCCACATCTGGGGACTGCAAAACACTGTGGGAGCCCAGCTGCCTCTGAGCAGCATCCATGCAGGAGTGAAGGGTTTAGGATGCCAAAGGAACAAACAGGATTCACTATCACCATTATTGCCCAATGTATGGAATGAGAGAAGGGGGACTTGGTTTCCCATCTACTATGTCTGGGCTACTGACATCCTATAGTGGTGTGGTCTTTACTTAACTTGCCTTTTATGATGCATGTTTTAGTAGAATTTTCCTGTTTAAAGTACAAGAGGGTGTGGGAGGGCAAATATGAAGAGGGCCTTGTCTTGATGGGAGAGGTTATCAGTAGCAGAAGTCTCTGGAGTCTGGACGTCATCGTGCTTGTCCCCAAGAAAACTCACTCACTCTGTTCCAATTTTGACTCTGAGAATTCTCTGGACCCCTCTTTGAGGAGTACTTATAGCCCCCAAGAGAGTAGAACCTTCCTACTTCCCTGTTGTTGACGTGTGAGAAAGCAGTCTGTTTTTATTGCCTTTGTATTTGCCCAGAGTCAAAGTGAAGGTCAGCTGCTCATTTGACTGGGGCTGTGCCGCTCTGCTGAGGCTCCATCCCCGGGGGCTCCGCTTTGGACTCCAAGGAGCACCGCAGGTGACCCCAGACTGTGGCGGGGGCTGCCTGGCTGCTGCCGTGCTTATCGTTGCTCCTGTGTCTGATTAGGACTTGGTTGTTAGGACAGTGGCCCTTGCGACGCAGGCCAGTCCCTGCAGGAAGGGCTGCCTCTCACGCTGGCCCACGGGATGTAGTAGCCGAGGCTCTGATTGGACTTCTGTTACCCAGATTGGCCATCTGGCTATACCACCAGGCTTTTTGCCTTAGTGAGTGGCACCCTCGGAACCCAGTTCCTGCCAGCCTGTGCCCTTGCCCTGCCCCAGGCGAGTTCCACACTGTTTCGATGCCTGTGAACCCCGCTGCCGTCTCTGTGTGTCCTGTGTTGTGTAGGTGCACCTGTTGTGGCTGTCCTTGGGCATGAAAGCTCGGGACGGTGGCCCAACAGCTGTTCTGACCACATCTCAAATCCTGGAGTCTGGAGTATCCCCAAGAAGTCCAGGCCATTAGTGTTTGTACTAGAGTGCCTGCTGTCCATCAGTCTAAGCCACCATTTCTCCAGCTGGGGCTGAGGGATCTCTGGGGTGTCTTCAAGACCCCAGTCTTGGTAAGACCAAGATCGGTAAGACCAGATCTCCTTCATATATCTTAACCGAACACACATGTCACAGCAGATTGAAGATGAAGCAGAGGGGAGAATCCAGCTGTCTCTCGTTAAGGCATAGATCGTGAAGACATGTGCAGAGGGATAAAGCCGTGCCGCTCTTATCACTAAGTTTTTGTTTTGAGAAATAGTGTATATAATTGTTATATATGTTAACATGAGTTTATTTTTTTAATGAATAAATTCTTAAACTTTTCAGTGTTAATTGCAAATATCAGTAGATGTCACCCGTACAAATAAAGCTCTTTGGGGGTTACTAGTAGCTTTTAAGAGGATAGAGGGGTCCTGAGAGCAAAGCACTCCAGAGCTGTGAGTGTAAGCAGAGCAGGAGCTCAGAGCCCAGGGAGGAAGTGCGGCAAGTTTGGATGTGTAGTGGGGGTGGGGTGGGCTTGCCTGGTCTTTGCTCCTCAGCGGGGAACCTCAGAGCAGCTAGTCCCCTTTAAGAGAAAGATTCCAGGGGCGCCTGGGTGGCTCAGTGGGTTAAGGCCTCTGCCTTTGGCTCGGGTCATGATCCCAGGGTCCTGGGATCAAGCCCCGAATTGGGCTCTCTGCTCAGTGGGGAGCCTGCTTCCTCCTCTCTCTCTGTTGCCTCTCTGCCTGCTTGTGATCTCTGTCTTTCAAATGAATGAATGAAATCTTTAAAAAAAAAAAGATTCCATACACTGTTTCCCACAACCGAGATCTTTTCGTACTCTTGCTTGTGATGAACTTTCTTTTTTTTTTTTTTAAAGATTTTTATTTATTTATTTGACAGAGAGAGATCACAAGTAGGCAAAGAGAGAGATTGGGAGAAGCAGGCTCCACACCAAGTGGTGAGCCCAATGCGGGCCTCGATCCCAGGACCCTGAGATCATGACCTGAGCTGAAGGCAGAGGCTTAACCCACTGAGCCACCCAGGTGCCCCGTGATGAACTTTCTAATGTAGTGTTAGATCAGAAGATTCATGCCTTTCAGATGATATAAAATGTTCTTTGTGCTGTCTCAGACCAAAAGAAATCAAATCCAGAGTGAACGAAGATCTAAAGGTAAAAATGCAATGTGTAAAAATCTTAGGGAAAATATTTTTAGACTATTGGAGAAGACCTTCCTAATCAAACCGAAAGCTTAGAAGCCATAAAAGAAAAAAAATAGTATTTCTATGACATAAAAATTATTTATATCTCCTATAGAGAAACTCAAAGCAAAGTTAGTGAGTGACAGATAAGGAGAAAATAGTTGCAACATATGTAACAGACAAAGCTTTGTGGTCATAATACATCAAGGCTGCTTACCAATAAATGAGAAAATGACAAGCTAATATGAACGACTGTGATTATGAAAAAGAAAAATACAGATTGCCAATAACCACAAGGGAGGATCTAAAATTACTAGTAATTGGTGAAATACAACTTAAAACAAGATATATATTTTGGCCCATCAGATTAGTGCAAATGAAAAGGGTGAGTATTCAATGTTTGATTAGTGTGTGGGGCAAGAGACCTTTCCTAAGGCCGAGTCTCGGTAGCCATCAGCATTTAAAAGAATATGTCCTTGACCCAGAAATTTCAATTTTAGGAATCTTTCCTGTAGGGATACTCAAAATGTGGGTCAACACTCAAATTCACACATACGCACACATGCACACACAGTCTTTTGATCTTAATAGAAAAAAAAGGGGAAAAAAGATACCTAAACGTCTATCACTTGGAGAATATAAATTCCAGTACATCAGTATTCTGGACTAGACAGCCACCATAAAGAATGAGGTTGGTTTTTATATATTCTTGTTTGAAAATGTCTGTGATATCTTAAGTGAAAAAAAAGCAATGTATTTGTACAATCCACTCATGAAAAGAAGAAAATCTTTATTCAATAGGCAAATGCACAGATATACACAACAGGTGAACTGTGCTGTCCCCCAGGACACTGTGGGGCTGGGTGGGGTCAGGGAGGGCCTACAAAGGAGACTTTTACATCGTACACTATTTCCTTCTGTATTGTTTACATTTTAAGGAAGTCTTCATTATTTTTATAATAATAATGCTTTTCAAACGAAACACAAATATATCCCAAATGCCCGTAGAATCATGGAAAATACAATTTGATTGTGTTGCTACAAATGGTTATCTGCATAGCTTTCTGTATACAGGAAAAAACCTAGAAAGACATCCTCCCGGTGAAGAATTAACCCATGAAGACTTTGTGCAGTGCCCCTCACTGTAATCATTGTTTTCCTCTCTTTCCATGTTTATAGAGCAATTAAGTGTTTTTTTTTTTTAAGATTTTATTTATTTATTTATTTATATTTATTTATTTGAGAGAGAGAGAGAGAGACAGAGCACAGCGGGGGCGGGGGGGCGGTGGCAGGCAGAGGCAGAGGGAGAAGCAGGCTCCCTTCGGAGCAAGGAGCCTGATAATCAGGCTGGATCCTAGGACGCTGGGATCATGACCTGAGCTGAAGGCAGACGCTTAACCAACTGAACCACCCAGGCACTCTTCAATGAAGCTTTTTTGAGAAAAGAAAACATTTGTCAAGTCCAGGGCATGATTTAACCTGATGATCAGCCATACGGTGTCAGGGGGTGTCTAGAACAGTGACAGCCATGCCAGTGGAGGGGGTGAGGTGGGAAGCACAGCACCAGGGCCTTGCTGACCACCGGCTTCTAGAGCTGCTCAGGGCTTTGCCTCCTGAGCCTTCTGAGTCAGCTGTGCCTATGGGATCTACCCTTTTACTGCCCACTAGGACTGTGCCCGGCAAACCTGCCTGGCCTCAACCACTCACCACATCGCCCAGCAGCTCAGCTCCCTCACACTCAGCTCTCCGTGCTCCAGGGTGCACATCCAGGCCACTCCCACTCCCACTCCCACGCCAAGTACTGTCCAGCCCAATCCAGCAAGCACATTTGTACATCTCTGTCCCTTGGGTATGTATGGAGAAGCATGGAGGGCAGTGTCCCAGGACTGGACACGGGGAGGTCCAGGAACACCCTCTGGTTTACCTCCATGCCAATTCTAGCCCCTCTGTTTCCAGGGTATGAACGGTGGGGGCTCACAGGTGCAGACCCTGGGGGGAGGGTGCTACTGAGACCCTTCCTGCATTATCCTGGGTGTGAACCCGTACACAGAGAGAGAACACCTCTCCATTGGCCTGGGATCTACAGCAAGAGGGTGTGTGTGTGTGTGTGTGTGTGTGCGCGCATGCCTTGTGCATATGTATATCCACATACATGTGTGATGTGCACGAATGCACTGTGCCCATGCATGTACATGTGTGTTGCTCTAAGCCCATGTGGGGGCGCAGGTGTGTATGTGTGGGTGTATGCGTGGGTGTGTGTTGCAGGCTCCAGGCTGCAATTGACACAATTGACAGACACAATTGACAGAGCTCTCCCCTCTCTCTTCCCCTTCATTAAACGCCATCCCTACCTCACAACAAAGTTGTGTGCGCTCTTCCTCACCGTCTCACAGAGCCTCTCCCCATTTAAGTTGATCCCCCCCCCCCCACAATCCCTTCCTTTCCCCTTGCAGGGAACCTCCCAGGAACCAGTGGGCCACATTCCGCAGAGCCACGAGCTGTAAGTCAGAAAGCAGGAAACGTGGGTTCTAGGCTTGACCTTGAGCAATGAACCTCTGCTTCCTCCCTGCAAAACCGAAGGGCTTGAATCACCCAGCTCTAATTGCCGACTCAGTGTGCCGTGGTTCTAGAGATCGCTCCCCGGCCCTGTCCTGGAGTTTGACGCGTGTGTTGGTGGCAGCCAGGAAATGCTCTGCTCCCCGGCCCTGTCCTGGAGTTTGACGCGTGTGTTGGTGGCAGCCAGGAAATGCTCTGTAACGGCCGTCTCAAGAATGCAGCTTCTGACCTCTCATAAAATATGGTGCCTGCAGGGTCAGAGACAGGGGCGATGTGTTTTCTAAATCACTTCCAAAGGCAAGGCCCTGAGCAGAGGAAATTGGAGCTTTTTATCAACATATTCTCCCTTCGGTGTATTGTGGGGGTCCTGCATGGGCGTGTTTTGGAAAATGTGACTTAACCATAAAGATGGGTTTAACATTCCGGGAGCGATTACCCTGGAAGGAGCAGCTTCAGTTTGGGCAGACTTTCTTACCTCCCCTGGGGGAAGGGCCATCCAGCAGGAGCAGAGTTCGGATATTGGAGCTTTTCATACCCCAAGAGGCAGCAGCCCTCCAGGGCCTGCCTGCCCATGGGAAGGGGCAGCCTGGGCAGCTGCTAGCCTGTGGCATGCACACTGGGCCAGAACTTCGAGATCTGTGTGTGGATGGGGTCAAGCACCTCTAGAAGTCTTGTACAGTCAAGAATACATTTTCCTAAGGCCCTACTTAATGACACAACTTGCAAAGACAAGGTTTGAGCACCACATTTGCCTGACCACCAGAGGTCCATTGGCAAGAGCCCCATGCCCAGGTCTCTTTTTCTTCAGCTGTTATTCTGCTGTCAAAGTCTGCCAATGGCCTCAGGCAGCAGCAGGCCTGGGGAAAAAGAGTTCTTTCTTGAGGTCCTCGAGAGGACCAGGGCCTGGTGGCCTGGTGGTCGCGTTGCTCTGAGAACTGGGTGATGACACAAAGGGGCACGTGGCTAACAGGCTTTTTCCCCTTCCCTCACAGCGGAGCTGGAGTTTGCCCAGATCATCATCATTGTCGTGGTGGTCACGGTGATGGTCGTGGTCATCGTCTGCCTGCTGAATCACTACAAAGTCTCCACCCGGTCCTTCATCAACCGCCCGAATCAGAGCAGAAGGCAGGAGGACGGGCTGCAGCCGGTAAGTGTGGGCCTGAGCCTCTCCCTCTTGGCGCCACCCAGGCCTCTGTCCCAGGCTCCAGACACGAGGCTGGGTACCAGCAAGGGCCACAAAGCAGGCCAGCCTCTTGAGTCAGCCCACGGTGGTCCACAGGTATCAAACATCCTATGGAAGATTCCTGTACTTCAAAAAAAGCATGGGCGTCGTGAGTGTTGCAGGTCCATGAGTTCTCACAACCCGAAGACCCCGAATGTAACCACTCCCCAATCAGAAGAGTGACATGACAGCCCCCAGAAGTCCCCTCGGGTCCTGCTTCCAGGCATGCCCCCTAAAAGGTCACTGCTGCCTGGACTGCTGTCAGCACAGATCACTTTCACTTGCTTTTGAACAATATTTTTAACAAAAGAATCCAACAGGAGGTGCACCTTTGTGTCTGGCTTCTTTCACTAAATCGCCCATGCTGTTACATGGAGATTGTTTTTTAAAAGCGGCCCTGGAGATGTTCCAGGGATCAGGAGGGCCCATGCAGCACCACCTGTGTCCATAAGATGCCCTGGGGGTTCGGCAGCGCCGTGGGTGTGGGTGAGCTAGAAGGGCAGTGGGGGGATAGCAGGAGCTCGGGGCCGCCTCAGGGAGATCAGGGTGGGTTGGATTGTGCAGAGGACTCCCAAAACAGCCCACGGTAAGGCTCCTTGGGTTGTCATTTTTTAGGGTTTCTAGCTACTTCTTGCCCTTAATCACCCCACTCTGGAAAATAAAACATGTTTTCGGTGGAACTGCTCTATGATCTGTACCCAGGAGACCGAAGGCCGCTGGCACTTTCTGTTCTGAGCTGCTAGGACAATCCGTGATTCTGGAAGCCTTCAGGAGGAGGCTTGGGAATGCGAGTTTAGGCGATTACAAACTCTTGGTTGTGGTGGTGGGCAAAAGAGGCAGGATCCCCTCACGATACTCAGCCCCTCGTGATACTTAGTCCCTGTGTCAGGACACGGGGGTCTGATAGCTGGCTGTCATAGGTGTGGGGGTGCAGCTGTCCTGGCAGGTGTGGTGGAGTGGCTGCTGGGCCCAGGGCCCTTGGACCCTTAGGGGAGGGCTGGGTCACACTTCATCAGGGCTGCAGAATTGCTCAGTGACCCATTAATTCTGCTGTCTGCATGGGTGGAACTAAGGTTTGCTGGGTGTTCTGTGTCTGTGGCAGGCGGGGGCAGGGAGAGGGAAGGGAAGGGCTGGGGCTGCTGGAGGCAGTCCTGAGAAAGAACCCCTTTCTCCCTCTTGCTTTCCCTTGTCTGCTACAGTCCCCTGCCTTTATCTCTCTGGGTCCCCGGTTAGGCCCATGAGCTTCCAACAGTCCTACTAACAGGATTTTCATCACACCACCACAGTTTCCCTGTGGGCCCTGGACCCCTTGTCATCCCAGCAGTCTGGTACCCAAGGGGTCCAGATTCACCCAACACTGGCGTCCTGGTGCCTCTAGATTCCCCACTGTGGATTAGGGACAGTTCTGTCCCCTAAAGGAGAGAATGAATTCTTCCAGAGTTCTGAACACAGAACACACATCATTCCCCAGAGTTTAAAGAGAGAAGACAGAGAGAAGATCATACGCTTGGCAACAGTTTCAGAACTGCAGAAGAATCAGCCATCACTGCTTTGCCTCAGCCTTACTGCAAACACGGGAAATGCTGACCGCCAGCCTTGGGGGAAGGAGGCAAAACCATCCTCACTCCTTGCCATCAATAGGCAGCCCTCAAGTTTCCATAAACTGCCAGGAATTTACCCATGTTCCCTGCCTTAGGCTTTGGGCTCCACTTCCCAGGGGATGTGGAGTCACTGCACACAGGGACTCAGACTGCCTTCTTGTGTTTGGCCTGGGTCCCCATTGACCTCTGTGTTCCTCTCAGATTTAATTTGGGGATCACCTTGCTTCTACGTGACTTACCTCGCATTGATGAGGTGGCTCCTCCCTCCACTCCTCAGCGTAGACCTGGCCGCGTCTGCTGTCCCCACCTCCATCCACTGTGGCTAAGCTCCAGTCCATGGCTCTGCTCCCCAGACCACGAGCTCCATGACCCAGTCAGGTGATGGGACATGTATGCACACACAGTCACACTCTTACCAGCAGGATAACACTTTTGCAAAGGCAGAAAAGTGAAAATTTAAGGATGGTGGGGTTTTTAAAAGATTTTATTTATTTATTTGAAAGAGAGAATGAGCAGTGAGGAGGGATAGAGGGAGAAGCAGGCTTCCCACTGAGCAGGGAGCCTGATGCAGGGCTCAACCCCAGGACCCGGCGATCATGACCGGAACCAAAGGCAGCCGCTTAACTGACTGAGCCACCCAGGAGCCCCTAAGTTTGTTCTTACTTAGAATGTGTCTTCTGTTTCATCTGGGAATGGGTTTGTGTGGGGCCATCTTCCGGGGGCCAGGGGCTCCCCCCATCTACCCTGCTCTGGGGTTTGCTGGGCAGCAGAGCCTCTGTTTCTTGAAACTGAGAAGGTAATTGGTAATTTTTTGGATGTCTCTTAAGGGCTGCACAGCAAATGAAGAGATAATCAATATCTAGTTATTGTGTCCCTAGATGTCTCTCTCACACTGTATGCCTAATTTTGTTAATAAATGTCTGAAAGTTTTAGCCCTGAGAGCTGGACCCTGGTTCCGAGACGTAGGCTGCACTCAACTTAGGGTTTAATTCCTTCGCTGCTACTCTACTGCTTTTTAATTTCTTTGCGTGACTAGGTACTGAGTGCTGTTGCTTCTCAAAGCTTGAATTTTCCTTCTCAATCAGATGGGAATGGGGATATTGCACAGCTTAGCCATAGGCTCTGTTCAACATTTCACAAACTCAAGATGTATTTTTACGCAGAGACTAGAGACCATTCAGGCCCAGACTGTAGCTCCAGCTCCTGACTAGCACTACTGACCTGTGGATAGTCCAGGGAGGGAAGAGAAAGGGTGAGAAAGCAACCTTACTTGTCTTCTGGACACAGAGATGAATATAGCCAGCACTGTAGGCCACTTACCATGTTTCTGGCTGCCCAGGAATGTGTCACAACCAGACATCTTGCCTCCTTTTTGTCTATCTCTCTTCCCTAACGTCTTTCAAGAAATGATCTCTATCTCTCTGTCAAATAAATGAATACAATCTTAAAAAAATAATATTACAAGATAACGTTTAAGAAGTGAGTTCATTCATACCCTCTAATGGCTGCTTTCACAACAGCCTTTTAAATTACAGCTTTTTTATTATGATCAAATTTCATTCTAATGTCTCAAGAAAGTGTGAAAAGAGGGGATGATTAAATACATAAATACATCAAGGATAGTGGACATCAGATGTCTTACTGTCAGTAGGGGGAGTTACAAATACAGAAAGGAGGAAAATTAATCTATGAGGTTGGATGGGAATTCATGTAACAATGTGATCTATATTTTTACTACATATAAATAAAGATAAAACATGATTTAAATATGTAAATTTAAAAAAAAAAGAAATGCAGTGTCCCCTAGTACAGCACTAGGAAAGCAGTTGATTAATTTACACGCATGGTTCCCAGCTGGGGTGATTTTGCCCTCTAGGGACATTTGACAATGTCGGGAGACATTTTTTTTTTAAGATTTTATTTATTTATTTCACAGAGATCACAAGCAAGCAGAGAGGCAGGCAGAAAGAGAGAAAGAGAGGAGGAAGCAGGCTCCCCGCTGAGCAGAGAGCCCGATGCGGGGCTCGATCCCATGACCCTGGGATCATGACCTGAGTCAAAGGCAGAGGCTTTAACCCACTGAGCCACCCAGGCACCCCGGGAGACATTTTTGTTGTCATAACTTGGAGATGCTACAAGGATGTTCTAAGCATCCTTCAGTGCACAGGGCAGCACCCACCACAAAACAAACAAATAAAACCGACCTGACTCTAAATGTCAGTAGTCCCACAGTGGAGAGCCCCTGGTCCCAGCAGGTGTTGACTGCCATTTTTCTAGAGGCACTTTGCTGTTCAAAGAGGGTGCCTGTTACTATACATGGATCTCACGTGGCTGGCTCTGAGGCTTCAACAGAGTGAAGAGAACATTGCCCCACAGCATGGTGGAAAGTGTTGGGGGTCCCCTGCGTGATCAGAGGGTCCTGGTCTGAGACTCTGCCTCGGAATAATTTTCCCCACCCATTCCTGCCCTCCTTTGTTCATTTAGTCATTCACTGAACACGAACCAGGCAGTGAGCAAAATAATGAAGAAATAGTCTGATACTTCCTTGTCCCTGACCCTCCCTGTGACCCTCAGCAATGTCCAGCTGGCTAATTCTGTTTGGCATTTTATCAGTCTTCCTGAGATGGGCCAGGGGTCTCCAGTGGCCATTTGTGTCTATCACAGGACTGTAAACTGTAAGAAGGGTGTGGATTGAGGCACGAGAGCTCAGTGTGAAAGTTTCAAGCTGCCCATCCAGGTGCCCTCCCTGAACATCTCGAAGTGACCACCTGTGCCAGCCAGCCTCCTCCCCTGAGGGACTCGGATGGAACTTGGCATTGAGGAAGGCCCCACTCTCATGGACAGAGCTTGTCGCTGAGAGCCTCCTAGGTGCCCAACTAGCTGGCAGCTTGTGGGTGCCGAATGCCCCCCGTCAGCCTCCCCATGGGTGAGCGCATTGCTGAGCCTGCACATTGCTGAGACCCTGGCCCATTTATTCTAGAACCCTTGAAGTCTCCTGAGCATATTAGAAAAGATGTATTTATCTTAAACGCATCGGATTGAGATGAAAGATGGCAGGGGACAGTTTCTCTGAGGGGGAGGCAGATTCTTGCTGCCCGGGAAGACGACCAGGGGTACTTGTCAACTTGTTCCCATAAAATTCATTATATCATGAGCCTCTGAAACTGCATTTCCTAATGTCACAGGGACTGCAAGGGGCAGGCCAGTCAGCACCGAACTGTAAACTCCAAGCACACGTTTCCTCTTGTCAGTCAAACTGTTTCTCCCTGAATAAGATGCAGTCCAGCCACCAGACTGGTCATTTAAATGGTTTTACACTTTGGTATGTCTGATTGAAGCATCAGAAGGTAATTTTAACAGCTTCCGTATGAGACTGCCTCCCTTCAAGTGAGAGAAACAGGAGGGGAAGTTGCTAGCAAAAACTGGCTAAGGTTGCTGGGACACAGCTGTTACACAGCAGATTCTCATCAGAACAAAAGTAGAAAGGTCTTTTTAATAGCCAAGATTTGTTTTTAGAGCTATGTGAGTCGTGCAAATTTCCCCTTCAGTGATGTTGCCGATGCTCAGAACAGTTCTGGAATTACCTTCAGAGCTTGTAGGGTCCTATTTTGGAGATCTTTCAAGGAGAAAATCTTTTTTTGAGTATCTCAGGGATGGCAAATATTCCTTTTTCTTCTTTGTTCCCTGAAGATGGTTTGCTTTTTGGTACCAGCCAAAAATCCATTTAGAGTTAAATCTTACAAGTGTTGTGACTGATCGGGATGAATTATACAAGCTTGGTGCTCAATTAGGAAGACTGATTTTGTCTGAGTTACAAACCGATGCCATAGAGAAGGGTCAGGAAAAACCCACAGCAAACCAGTGGCTTCCTCTGGGGAGGAGCTGGGACGGGAGGAGGTGGACAAAGAGAGGCTGGTTTGTGTGTTTAAACTTTCTTGATAAGAATGTGTTCATGTGCTACTTTTGCAATTAAAAAACATCCTCTGCTAACATAAGCTGATGATGAAGACAAGTCCAATAATGTTCTGAGCATCTTTAGACTCCCAAGATAACTCATTTGAGTATGGTGTATATTATGACAAAAGCATGCTAAAATCAGATCTTTAAGTAAAATTGGTGAAAATTTTAATGATGTTTTAGATAGACCCTATAGCATTTAATAATTTAATGGTAAAGCCTGTCTTGTTTCTTTTTAATTAGCCCTTAGAAATTGGTGTAAATGTTTTCTGAGGAAAGAAAAGTTCTCTAGATTATTCTAATTCTGTGGCCCTAGCTGAGGAGGCTCCCGGGGGCTATCAAAAGATGCCAAGGGAGGTAGCTGGGTTCTGGCTCCATGTGTTAATCCCTCTACCAGCTCTATGATCTTGGGGAAAGCACTGGCCCGTCCCTAGGCTTAATCTCACAAAAGAGGAGGTGATTGTGCCCGCCTTGGCTGATAGCATGTAGTTCCACATTTCTCTGTTGCCCTGAGCTTTCTAATTCCCAGGCTGGATTGTCTCCAGGTCTAATTGCTCACTCTCCCCCAGCACCAAGCGCAGAAGAGGCACCTTTGTGGCTCCTTTCCTGCTCACTCCTCAGAGCCTATGATCTACTGTATTGTTCTGGAAATACAGAGGATTCCCTTTTCTTCCCAACAGATCATCCTGGATGATTTGTCTTTCTCTTAAGGGATGTGCCTAGATTGAGTAGAGTTGGGAAGGACATTTTAAGTCTTGAGGATAGTCTGCTGGTGGATTCCTGAAGAGGAAGAAAGGGGGAAATGCTGGAGAAAACAGTCACTGATACCTAGCGGTCTTGCCTTTGCATCTAAGCTGTTACTGCCATCTAGGGTGGAAAGATAGAAATACTAAAGCATTTGGGTGGTGAGAAGCTATCTGAGGAAAAGGAAGACATGAGAGAAAATATATTTTACTATATGGTAAAGGCATTGCTGAATAATCAAAGATGAGTTTTGCCTCTGCTTTGAAGTTCTCACCCTAAGATGGGGAGAAAACGGTTCCAGATATTTGATGCCATACAATACATTCATTCACTGGGAGGTACCCTTGTAGGGTTGAAGACAAAATATCCATCCAGCAACAGCCTTGCTTTACCACAAACTGGCTATCACCTCTGATGAGCAGCGTACCTTCTTTGGCCTCACCTTTCTCCTATCTAAAATGAGGGATCATTGACTTAGATCAGAGGCCTTCAGATTGTTTTTGACCCTGAAGAACAGTAAAAAACACATTTTACATTGTAATCCACAATACTCATTTACACAACTAAGGAAGAAGTGTTGCAGAATACTTACAAGTACTCAGTCATTATCTGTTCTATTTCAGTTTTTTGGAATGCTGGTTTTGACCCACTTAAATTGATTTTCCAGTTCTCTAAGAGGCTGCAGCTCACAGTTTGAAAAACACTTTATTAGGTGTTTACAGTCTCGCAGAGATCTGGTTGTTTCCAGTCCTCAAATGTGTTTCCTCTGGTCTCCTGTATATGGAAAGGAGAATTGGACTGAGAGCATAAAACAAAGAAGATTTGGGGCATGAGAGTGGCCTTACACATGGTCACAGTGCACATGGGTGCAAGGCAGCAGGCTTCAGCTGCAGGACTTAGCAGAAGCCCCAGTAAATCATGGTCACATATTACTCTCTTTTAATGCTACAAATGTTGTATCCTTTGGATGGAAAAAGATCCAAAAGATACAGAAGTAAAAAAAGATTATAAGAGAGTACTATGAACAAGTTGAAATGGACAGATTCCAGGAAACACACTCTACTAACATTGACTCATGAAGAAATAGAAAGTCTGAATAGATCTATAAGTAGTAAGGAGTTTGAACCAATATTCAAAAACCTCACAACAAAGAAAATAACCTAGACCAGATGCCTTCATTGTGAACTGTACCAAACATTTAAAGAAGAATTAATCCAATCCTTCTTAAACTCTTCCAAAAAATTTGAAGATGAGGGAACACTTTCTAACTCATTCTGTGAGGCCAGCATTTCCCTCTAGCCAGACAAAGACAACAACAGTAAAAGAGAACCAGTATCCCTTATGAATATTGATATAAAAATTCCTCAACAAAATACGAGCAAACTGAGTTTGGTAGCACACTAAAAGGATTATACACTATGACCAAATGTGATTTATTTCTCTCATGGAAGGATGGTTCTACATAAGAAAATCAATCCACTGTTCATTAATAGAATAAAGGGGAAAGCGTCGGGCTCCTTGCTCGGCAGGGAGCCTGCTTCTCCCTCTGCCTCTGCCTCTGCCTGCCACTCTGTCTGCCTGTGCTCTTCCTCTCTCTCTCTCTGACAAATTAATAAATAAAATCTTTAAAAAAAAGAATAAAGGGGAAAAACTAAATGATCATCTAATTGATGCAGAGAAAGAATTCAAAATTAGTCAATACTTTTTCATGATTAAAAACATTCAACAAAATAGAATAGAACAAAACTATCTAAACATGATAAAAGGCCACTCATGAAAAGCCCACAGCTAACATATGCAGTGGTGAAGGACTTAAAACTTTTCCTCTAAGATCAGGAACAAGACAAAAATGCATGCTTTTACCATTTCTATTTCATCATATTATTTATTGGGAGTTTTGGCCAGAGCAACTCGGCAAGAAGAAGAAATCAAAGGCATTTCAATTAGAAGGGAAAAATTAAAATTACCTCTGTTCAGAAATGACATGATCTTATATATAGAAAACCTTAAATATTCCAACAAACAAACAAAAACCCGCTAATAACTAATAAACAGGTTGATCAAAGTTGCAGGATACAAAAATCAATATGCAAAAATCATTGCATTTTTTACACTAAGAGTGAACAATCAGAAAAGAAAATTAAGAAATCAGTTCAATTTACAAATAGCATCAAAGAGAATAAAATACTTAGGAAGAAACTTCACCAAGAAGGTGAAAGATTTGTACACTGAAAACTATACAATGCTCCGAAAGAATTTAGACACAGCTAAATGGAAAGACATTTATGTTCATGGATTGGAAGACTTGATATTCTTAAAATGTCAGTACTACCCAAAACAATCTACAGATTCAGTGTAAACGTGTGAAACTCAATGACGGTTTTTTGCAGAAAAAGAAAAGTCCATCCTAAAATACATATGCCATCTCCAGGGAGATAATGCCTCCCACTGTAGCCAAAATAATATCGAAAAGGAATAATAAAGTTGAAAGTCTCATACTTCTTGATTTCAAAACTTACTACAAAGCTACAGTACAGAACGGTACGGTGCTGGCATAAAGACAGACATAGAGTCCAATGGAATAGACTAAAGAGCCCAGAAATAAACTGTCACCTATATAGTCAATTGATTTTTGACAGGGATGCCAAGACCATTCAAGGAGAAAGGACAGTGTTTTCAAAAATGGTATTGGGAAAACTAGATGTCCACATGCAAAATAATGACATTGAATCTTATCATCTAATACCATATACAAAAAATTAACTCAGCATGGTCCAAAAACCTAAATGTAAGAGCTAAAGCTATAAAACTTTTAAAGAAAACAATGGGGAGAAACTTCATGAAATTGGGCTTGGCAATGATTTCTTGGATATGACACCAAAAGCACAGGCAATGAAAGAAAAAAAATATTAGAATTCAAAAAATATAAAAGTTGTTTATCAAAGGACACTGTCCAGAGAGTGAAAAGGGAAAAATTTTACAAATATAGAATGGGAGGAAAATATTTGTAAATCATATCTCTAGTAAGGGATTAATATCCAACATACATAAAGAACTCCTCCAATTCAACAACAAAATAATAGACAATGTAATTTAAAAATAGGCAGGGGCACCTGGGTGGCTCAGTGGGTTAAAGCCTCTGCCTTCGGCTTGGGTGATCCCAGGGTCCTGGGATCGAGCCCCGCATTGGGCTCTCTGCTCAGCAGGGAGTCTGCTTCCTCCTCTCTCTCTCTGCCTGCCTCTCTGCCTACTTGTGATCTCTGTCTGTCAAATAAATAAACAAAATCTTTAAAAAAAATAAAATAAAAAGAGGCAAAGGACCTGAATAGACATTTCTTCAGAGAAGATACACAAATGACCAATAAGCACATGAGAAAAGCTCTATATCACTTGTGATGGTTTATTTTATGTGTCAACTTTACTGGGCTAAGCAATGCCATGATAGGTAATAGAATATTATTTTCAGATGTGTCTATGAGAGTAATTCTGGAAGAGATGAACATTTGACTCAGTTGACTGAGAAAAAATAATCTGCCCTCCCCAGTGTGAGCAGGCATCATACAATCCCTGGAAGGCTCAAGGAGGAAGGGTAAATTTTGTCTCTTTCTTCTTGAGCTGGGGGGGTACATCTTCTGCCCTTGAACATCAGAACTCCTGGTTCTTGGGCCTTTGGACTCTAACACTTATATTTGTGCATCACCCCCAGCTTCTCAGGCCATCAGACTCAAACTGAATTATACCGCAGACTTCCCTGGTTCTCCATCCTGCATATGGAAGACTGTGGGACTTGTCTGCCCCTGTAACCATATAAGCCAATTTCTATAATAATAAGTATCCTATCATTTATAATTCCTGTAATTATTTATAATTCCCATAATTATTCATAATTCCTATATAAATATTCTATTATCTATTTATCCTATTGTATATATATAATATGATACACATTAAATTAAATTATATATATTAAATGTATACATATATTGTGTGTATATATGTATCAATGTTTCCTATTGGTTTTATTTCTCTGGAAAACCTTGACTTAATACACTATACACAAATCAAAACCAAAATGAGGCACCACATCATACCCACTGGGATGGCTGTTAGCAGAAAACCCCAGGAAATAACAAGTGTTGGTGAAGATGGGAAGAAATTGAAACCCTGTGCATTGCTGATGGGAATGTAAAATAGTACTGCTGCTAGGAAAACAGTATGTTTGGTTCCTTAAAAAATTAACCATAGAATTACCATATGATCCAGCAGTTCCACTTGTGGCTTTAGACCCAAAATAATTAAAAGCAAAGCTTTGAAAAGATATTTATAAACCCCTGTTTATAGCACCTTTATTCACAATAGCCAAAAGGTGGAGACAGCCAAAATATCCATCAATGGACGAATGAATAAAAATATGACATATATTTGCAATGGAACTTAACCTTAAAAAGGAGGGAAATATTGACACATTGAGGAACCTTAAAGATATTAAAGTGAAAAAAGAATACAGCAGTCTATCTGTCCACAGAAGGACAAATGTTGTATGATTCCAGTTATAAAATGTACCTAGAATAGTCAAATTCATAGAGACAGAGAGTAGAATGGTGGTTGCAAGGGGGTCAGCAGGGGAAGGAATGGGAAGTTAATGTTTAATGAGGACAGCATTTTGGTTTGAGAAGATGAAAATGTTCTGGAGATGGATGTTTGTGATAGTTGCACAAAAATGTGAGTGTACTTAATGCCATAGAACACACTTCTAAGTTATTAAGATGGCATATTTTGCATTATGTACATTTTACCACAATAAAAAAAGATAAAAAGAAGACAAGTCAGTTTCCCACTCACCACCCACCCCCTGAAATGTATCAAATGGTCACATTTAAAGGGAAAAAAATGCAGTCATTGTGTTCTAGGTCTGCAAATAACACATCTTGATTGTTGGCGTCATAAAGATAATCGTTGGAAAGATAGGTGATAATTTTTGTCTTCAATGCAGATGTTTAAGCATCAAGCAGATTCAACTCAACAGGAAATTTTTCCATCAGTATGACTGTTCACTGACAGTTGGAAAGGAGGAAAATACAAAGCGACTTCTCAAGTATAAATGAGTCTGAAAATACCTGTCTTCAAGCCCACAAGATTTAGAGCTGTCCTGTGTCCCTTTTCCATAACATGTAGATTCAGTAGCACCCCTTGATGACCAGCCAGCCCCCCAGGGTGGTCCAAGGGCTTCGGGGTGCTTTTTTGTGGATCTGGGCTGATAGGCACTATCATGAGGGGAAGCCTCTCCCTTGGCATGTTTCCACAGACCAGGTTCTGCCCACAGCCTTGCAGATTCAGAAGAAATAGGTCACCCGACTCCAGGTGCCTGAACATGAGTGAGCGCTGGTCCGGTGACTATATTAGCAGAAGAATGACAAATGGCGAAGTACTCATTCACAGGAAAGATTTCATTTTAGCAAATAAAAGAATATCTAAGAGATAAGCTCTCGTGATAAGCTCTTCCTCTTTCTGTTTTCTGCCTCCCTACTTTGACGTGAGAAGGAGCTGTGCATGGCACAAGCAGCCTCTGCCGGTGTCTGGACCTATGGTGGTTCCCTCAGCGGATGGCTAATGTCAGCTGAGCTAATGACTGAAGAGTACAGAGAGTGATCATGCCCTGGTGGGCCCTTCTGTATAGCACCTGGGGTCTTGCTGAGACCCAGTGGTGGGAAGTGGTGGAGAAGAACTTGCTGTGAGGGGTCTCCTGGGTAATGCCCCTCTTAGGAATCAGCTCCCAACCTTATGAGAAAGGTTCTGGAGAAATCTGAGATAAATGCAACTTTACTTAAGCCTCTGATGATTCTAGCGGTTTGGTTTTTTTTTTTAAGATTTTTATTTACTTATTTGACAGACGGAGATCACAAGTAGGCAGAGAGGCAGGCAGAGAGAGATGAGGAAGCAGACTCCCTGCCGAGCAGAGAGCCCGATGCGGGGCTCAATCCCAAGACCCTGGGATCATGACCCGAGCGGAAGACAGAGGCTTTAGCCCACTGAGCCACCCAGGCGCCCCTAGTGTTTCTATTCAAAATGCCACTTTTGTGGGGCACCTGGGTGGCTGAGTTGTTAAGCATCTACCTTCGGCTCAGGTCATGATCTCAGGGTCCTGGGATCGAGTCTCACATTGGGCTCCCTGCTCAGCAGGGAGTCTGCTTCTCCCTCTCTCACTCCTCCTGCTTGTGTTCCCTCTCTGGCTGTCTCTGTCAAATAAATAAAATCTTAAAAAAAAAAAAATGCCACCTTTGGTGACAGGTGGTGGCAACATTGTGTGTCAGGTATACTCAAAAACAATTTTTTTGAAAAAGACAAAATGCCACCTTTGGAATAGTCTTGTAGATAAACAAATGAGGAAATTTCAATGAATTCATTATTTTAGAAGTGATAACTGAAAATTATCCCCACTTTAGCTGTGTAAAACAGCCAGTAGCCATTACCTATAATGGTAAGAGCTACCATTTACTGAATATTTATGTTCAAGGCATGGACTAGGGAATTTGCATGCCTTGCTATATTTGAGCCTCAGAACAAGCTCCTTTTGCAAGTAAGGAAACTGAGGCTTGGAGAAACCAAGTAAGCTTGCCGAAGTCACAGATGGAAAAGTGGTGGCCAAGGGCTTTCCCCAACTCAGTTCACTTGCCCTTACAGTTCTGTGTCAATAGCTGTGTCATCCATCTGGGTAATATTCAGTTGTCATCAGATAATCAGTCATTACCTTTCTTGTTACAGTGACTTTGTTCCAGGCAGAAAACTAGAGAGTAAGAAACACACATGCAAGGCAGGGCACATACGGAGAGGGACCCAAGAGAATGCCCTTCTTGTAAGCTTCCTAGATGAGGTGTGACGTTTCCCCCATGTGTTGTCCTGCTCAGTTTTAATGTGTGTCTCAAGTAATTAGTCTAGTAATAGATACAACATGAGCGACTTGAGAATAATAGACCTTAAAAAAATGAACTAGAATTGATTCAAAGTGATCCTTAGAGTAATGTCACGCCAATGCACATTCCAGAATGCTTTCTTGAGTGGAACAAGGTGGGGGAGTGATGGCTTAACTTTGGGGTCATGCAGCACCCCTGTTTACCCTCACCCGCCATCCCATGGGAAGGTGTGGCACAGGGCCTTTTCGGTTACGCACATCATCTCATGTGTTGGAATCAAGACCCCTTGTCAGGAAGCAGTCAGTAGATGTATGATGAAGTAATGAATGCATGTGTCCCTTCCTTTTGGTGGGTATTCTAACAAGGGAACAGCTGTAAGGGAAGTGAAAGATTTTAAGCCTGCATAATAATGACAAAATTTTATTCCTATTGCTCAAATCTCTATGAACTATTTGAAGTATTATCTTATTTCACAGCTTATTCCAAGTATAATATCATGTAATAATACAAGCATTAGCCAGGAACAGTAGAGACTTCACTGTTGAGATAAAAATTGGTTCCATAATGAGGATCCAGAAATACTGCCATTTGAGTAGATGCCGGCTGTATGATGAGCCCCTTCTCCCTGAAAACGTTACCACTAGTGTTTGGAGATGAGGAAACAGAGGGGTCCAGACAAGAGGGCCCACATCTTTGAGTTCAGCTAGGCACAGCTATCTGAAAAGATAGTAGAGGCCCCTTGGAGGACCCTGGTCATGGGGTCAGATCATAGTCTAAGAACTTCACCTCATCTGAGGGGTCAGAATAATCAGGCTTTTCCAGCAGTGTGAGAATCGGTGCTACTGAGGACAGTCTGGTGATGGGCAGCATGGCGTGTGGCCAAAGCAGGTTAAGGCATGAGGACCTGAGTGAGGCAGGTCCCTAACCATCAGGTCAGCTGGGATCCAGCTTTCTAGAATTCTGGCCATCTTCTGGGTCTCAGTTCTCCGTGTACCAGCACAGAACTAGAATGACAGCTTTCTGGGCTGTTGACCCTAACCATTCTCACCGTGGCATCTTGTAGATTTCATCATTTTAATGGGCTCCTGTGTGCTGTTTGGGTGAAAGGCCTAAAAAATAAGTGTCCTGTAGAAACGAATGAATCAGGGGGCAGGGAGTTGTTAGTGAATGGTTAAATAAGCCATGTCATTGTTAAAATATTAATGATGGAGAGACTGAGCCTGGGTGGCTCAGTCAGTTGGGTGTCTGCCTTCGCTCAGGTCATGATCCCAGGGTCCTGGGATGGAGCCCCGCATTGGGCCCCCTGCTCAGAGGGAAGCCTGCTTCTCCCTCTGCCTGTGCTCACTCTCTCTCTTTCTCTGACAAATAATTAAATAAAATATTTAAAAACAAACAAAATATTGATGATAGCAATGAGGGAGGTAGAGCGGGGGTGAGGGGACTTGGTGAGCAGATGAGCCTGAGTGACAGAGGAATGTGAAGTTTCAGGAGAAGCTGATGAGTGCCAGTGCAAAGATGTCAGCACTGGGATTCCCTTGGAATACAGGAGGCCCCCACAGTTGGGTCCTGGAGCTCCCGGGAGAAGGTGTTGTGGTGTAGACCCATCCCCATGAGGATGGCCCTGTAAGGAGGGGGATGGGAGGGAGTGGCCCAGGGAGCCTGGAGCGAGAGGAGACATGCCCCCGACAGGGCCTGAGGACTTCCCCACAGTTAACCAAATGCAGAGCTGGAGGCACCCCCAAGCTTCTGGCAGTGTGGGTTGAAGGCACAGACCAGGAAGGGAGGGTGGCCCTGAAGGCGTCAAGAGAAAGGCCCCAGAGGAGGATCCCAGAGCACCAAGTGGAAGTGGTAATGGGAGGAGCAAGACCACGAAGTCTAGTCTCTTCTAGGCAGTTTCCCAGTTTGGCTAATTTCTAGGGAAATAAAACCATTGAGGGTGGTTATTTCCATTCTTCAGAAAACGTGCACGCCCCTGCTTCTGGGTCACCTTGCATGGTGCTGTTATTTGTGGCCCTTCCGCGACTCACTCTGGGCTAACCACCTGCTCCAGCTGTTGCCTGGTGTCAGTCCCCCGGGTCAGGGAGGTGGCCAGTGTGTGCAGGGGCAGGAATGGAACCAAGCTCATCTGACAGACAGAAAGGGTTGCTGGGGCAGAATGAAAAGTCACAAACGTATCCAAGGATTCGTTTTTATGCTGTTTTCAATATGACCTCGAAACATACTGAATGTTTCCCTTTGACCCGGAGGAAGTTGTGGAAGCTCCCGGCAAGCTGCCCAGGCCCCGCAAAGGGCTGCCCACGGGTGCGGGTCAGCTGCTTTATTAGATTCTACTTGGGACTCTCTGTCACCTGTTGCCATGCTGGCGCCAAAATGGCTCATTACGTAATTTCATAGTCAGACCCTAAGCCCCGACTTCCTCTAAATGCAGCTGGGTCTGTTCGTATTTTTGCCCCTGATTCCAGGATGTCCTGTGGGTATTTTAGGAACAGGCTGTATGTACTGGACAAACACTATTTAGCTGGAAAGGGAGTGTTTATATTCGAATTCTGGCCTACAAAAGAGAGCAAGAGAGGGTTGGCCTTTGCGTCCAAAGACGTAGGGGTGTTTTACCTGGCAGGTCATCTCACGGGTGTTCTTGGGTTTCAGGAGGCTCAGTGATGGCACAAGGTCATGTGTGCACATTCCTAGGAATCCAAAAATACAAGCATCTCTTTCCACCACCACCACCACCAAGAACAACTCAATTGTTCTTATTCTCTTTCTTACAGTAACAGGCCTTAAGCTAATAAATAGCCCAGCAGACACTTGCTAATCGCCAACAATTGCAGTTCTAAAGGGATGACGTACTGAGATGCCTTGTAAACAAATTCATGGTGCTAGAAATGACCCTTAATCACGTACACTGTTTGCACATCACCTTGTTGGTCTGGGCAAACTTTTTTTTTTAAACATTTTATTTATTTGACACACAGAGAGAAATCACAAGTAGGCAGAGACAGGCAGAGAGAGAGGGGGAAACAGGCTCTCCACTGAGGAGAGAGCTTGACGCGGGGCTCGATCCCAGGACCCCGAGATCATGACCTGAGCTGAAGGCAGAGGCTTAACCCACTGAGCCACCCAGGCACCCCTGGGCAAACATTTTTGAAAAAGATATTAAACAACAAGATGTCCGGTTACCTCTGCCTTATGAATATATGGACTCAAGAAGAAATTCGTTACAAGACACTTGAAGGGCATTTGGGCTTTGGGAAACTCGGTTTTTGGTCTGAAAGCCAACCAGTGTGCCTGGGTAGTGCTTTCCTTCTGCTGCTGCCGCTGTTGCTTAGGGCAAAGCTGGTTGCATTCCAGAATGGTGTTATCTGGCCCCCGGCCCATGGCAGCTAGTGCCCATTGTGAGGGGCAGGCCTCCAAATAAGAGCTTGGATTCACCGAGACCTACCCAGATCTGGGTGGTGACCTGGGTGTCCACTTTTGAGGACATTTTGAATGTATTGCAAACACACAGGTGTATAGTTTGGAAGATACTTGATTTCAGATCTGTTTTCAATCCATTATGGCTGAGACCAAAACCTTCCAACTTTTCCTTGTGGTCACAGTTCTCTGTTTAAATGTTCGGTGTGAAAGGGACCAGTTCTTTGTCACTCCATGTTTTAAACAGGTCTGCTGCTGTCAAAGAGGAATGTGATCCCTTGATTTTGGGTGCTGTTGCATGAGACTAATAATTTTTCTTGTGATGTCTCTTGTCCCCCCACTGCCAGGAAGGGCGCCTGTGGCCTTCAGACAGCTCCGGGCCTCGGCCAGGGGCCTCAGAGGTAAGGAGTTGGGTGGGCTGTGGGAGGTAGCTGTTGCACCCATGTGAGGGGAGGGGAGGAGGGGAATAACCACTGCGACAACATTGATGGAAAGGCTAGGTGTATTACAGCACAGATTAAGAAATAACACATTTCGATCAAGGCATATGCTGTAACTTTGGTTAAAAAGGTGAGAAGGAGTTTTTCTCTAGAATGTCCTAGAGAGGATTCGTGCTAGTCTGAAGCTCCTTAGAGAAATCAGGTTGAGAATCACTGATCTTTACCTGATTTCATAAGCTGCTAATAATGAGGCTTGGCAGATGTGGGCATAGTTTATAAATGCATCTCCAACTTTCATAATATGATTTTTAAAATAACAATGGATTTGCCTTTGTGTTAAAACTACAGTGTGAAAGAAGCCAGTGGAGATATAGATCTTTACATCTGTGTACATCTCTTTGCTCTAGAAGAAATCTGGTTAGTGGAATAGGTGAGAGAATTATGTAAGAAGAATAGTACTTGGATTCATTTTGGGAAAACAAATCTGTAGTTGTATTTACTTTGGAGTACAAAATGGTTTTCATGTCAGTTACTAAAAGTAACTACAGGAAACTTTCATCCAGAATGAAACAACTGGAAAAGTCTAGAAACTAGAAGGAAAAAGAACTCACTTGGTCTGTATTTTCTTAAGTGATGGATAGAGCAACATGCGCCTATAAATAATTCATAAGCTGACCCAGTGCCTTGTACCAACTCCAAACACCACTGTGTGTGATAATACTTAGATTTATAGTGAAAACTCTGAGGGTCCCCACTCTTCTGAGTCATAGGTGAGGGAGCGGGGAGTGGGGTCCTTTCGCTCCAGGTGAAGGTGTGGGGGCCCAGAGCTGTCCCCTGGTAGATGGGACTGCCGTGCCACCCCCACAGCGTTCTTCCACTTCATTCCTGTTTACTGAACTCCAGAAGTTGCTGTTGAACTCCACTGGAACCAGCAGAAAATGTTTACGTAGCGTTCACGGTAACTCCCATCAAACCCAAATTTTCAGTTAACCACAGTCTCCACTGTTGAACCATCCTAGATTACCTGTAGTTTGGCAAGATGAGTGGTGTAAATCACACAGAATAAGAAAACTCCCTTTTTAACCCCCTGATAGTCTTTTCCCATTGTTTCCTGTTTTGAGGACTGTGTGAAAAGTCTTCAAACTGCTGAGAACACAGACGGTGCATGAATTTCCTTGATACCCTCAGGTTCGTGGTCGTTGTGCCACGGATGTCTTCAACCCTATCCTCCTTCCCTTGCAGATCATGTATGCCCCAAGGTCCAGGGACAGGTTTACGGCCCCATCCTTTATCCAGAGGGACCGGTTCAGCCGTTTCCAGCCCACCTACCCCTACGTGCAGCATGAGATCGACCTTCCTCCCACCATCTCCCTATCCGACGGGGAGGAGCCGCCTCCTTACCAGGGGCCCTGCGCCCTGCAGCTCAGGGACCCTGAACAGCAGAGGGAACTCAACCGAGAATCTGTGAGGGCCCCGCCCAACCGAACCATATTCGACAGCGATTTGATAGACATTTCCGCGTACAGTGGGGGCCCCTGTCCGCCGAGCAGCAACTCGGGGATAAGTGCCAGCACCTGCAGCAGTAACGGGAGGATGGAGGGGCCGCCCCCGACGTACAGCGAGGTGATGGGCCACTATCCGGGCGCCTCTTTCTTCCATCACCAGCACAGTGGCGCCCACAGAGGGAGCAGACTGCCGTTTCAGCAGGACAGCTCGGGGGGCACAGTGCTGCCCATCCAGGGCAAAGACAGGAAGCCCGGGAACCTAGTCTGACCCCGCGACAGCGCAGGAGGAGGAAGAAACCAAGGAGGGAGGAGGGCCGCACTGCCTCCACCCCCAGGCACGCTGTTGTTCCGTTTCACGTGCTACAACGAAGTAAAACCAAATGTGCAAACGTGGTCTTTGTTTCTGATTCCTTTCAGGGGAATTGCAAGCAGACTAAACTGAAATAATACAAACTTCCATCCGGTCTGACCGCGAACAGTGTTTATTTGGGGACAGGCGTCAGGACGGGGTGGGGGCTGGTTTTCACCAAGGGCGGGCTTGGGAACACAGAGAAAGGGATGCTTGGAAGATATCATGAAATAAAACCCACAGAGGTGTTTGATTTATTTAATTATGAAAGGTGACTTTGCAGAGAAAGAGGCCAGAATGGCCCATTTTATAATAAATTGATAAAAAAGGATGCATTATTATATATTATCATGGGGAAGTATCGGCCAGTTTGCTTTTTCTCCCAAGGTGTGGAACTTTTATTTTGTTTTAAAAATATGATTCAAAATCCCTGTTTTGTGTGCCAAGGTATAAAGTGAAGAAGTTAGATGAATGCAAGGAGTTAATTTGTGTCGTGATGATGTGTTTTTTAAAAGTTGCACTATCTAAATGTTTGTATATGAGAGGACTGTTCTATGTGAAGTTCTGTATGTTGTCTTCTCACCTGTGGATTATTATTAGGCCCAAGGAATACCTGGAGTGTTCCCCATAATCACACGAGAAAAGATGTTTGGGGATATAGCCTAACATATGCCAACTTACCTAAATCAAGGAGGTCATTACCGTTGCAAGAATTTGGCTCACATAGTGGTGCATCACAGAAGCATCTGGAGACTTTGGGATTGGAAGATAGGAAAGACTAAATCCCAGCGTTTCTGACTTGCTGAGTTCCTCTGCTAATCTTAGGCTGCATATTTGGTTAACTTTGACCCTGACATGTGCATTTTATGTACCCGGTATCACGCAGTCCTGCCCGTCCTCCCACGGAGCAGTTTCTTCAGTAATTTAGGGAGTTTTTTTTTTCACTGTAGCATGAAATATACTCAGATACATACATTATTTTACGCAATAAATTGTTTAAAATGCAAGGTGGTTATTTTTAATACTGTTGAAATATGTGACTTCTCAGTGTATTTCCATTTTCTCTCTCCTTTTCTAGATAGGTAGTGCAGTTCAGGCCTGGACGGCTGGTCAGGGCTCTGGAGGAGGCTCTCAGCAGTGGCCCCCTGGGGCAGCCTACCTGGCCACGGTGTGCAGGCGATGCCCCCAGGGGCATCTTCACGAGCAGGAGGCCCCTGGAGCGGGTGAGAGCACATGGCGGGGGCCACGCACGCTGCCCATCACTGCTGGTGGCACTGGGCTCTTGGAGGAATGTGGTACTCAGAACCCATCCTGGCCCCTGGGGGGAGCTTCCTCAGCCCCCAACCCCCCAATGGTTACCCAACGGTGCAGGGCAGGGGGAGTGACTGGAAGCACACAGGAGAAAAAGCACAACACATAGTTCAATGCAACCAGAAAGCTCATTTTAAATATCGCTAGTCTCAGCTTTACTATTCCTGGTATTTACAAACATTTGCTCTTATGTAGAATAGGTAACTTCCTTGTGTGGAAGCCAGCATCTGGCCCGTGTGACAGCCGCAGCCTGTGGGTTTGGCCAGCACCAGGCCATGGGAGGGCTTGTCCCCTTTGGCCTCTGCATGTAAAACAGTGAATTTGGAATGATGGCTCAGTGACTCTGATCTCTGCGGTTTTCATTGCTGAATTGGCACATGTGTGTTTGTGTCTGTCTGTGGGTCTCTGGGGTGGTTTCTCAGGGAGGTGACTTTGTGCTGTGGGCTAAGAGCTGGAGAATGTTCTGAATGGCAAGTCCTGTCTGTGGCTCCTTTCTGCTACTTCTCTAGGTCAGTAGGTGGATGGTTTTTGTTTTGTTTTGAGGATTGGAATCTCCATTAGACTCATCCATTTCGCACAGTAACCTCCACAGAGCTAGTCTCTCTTAAAAGGAGAGAGAGAAAAGGTGGGCAGCAGTTGCCACTCAGGCCTCAGACCCTGTTTGGAGGTGTATTTTGTTCTGGGGGCTGCCTTGGGGACCCCGAGACTGGACAGATCCCTGGGAGCCTGGACCCAGACCCAGTGCCTGCCTATCCTGTGCCCCAGGCCCTCCTGTGGCTCAGCTCACTGCCTGGGTTACAGGCCCGTGCTTAAGGAAGCTGGGCATCCTCTTGGCATGAACCTTACCTCACCATGCAAGGGAATGTTAGCACCTGACCCAGTCAGGACCCCACAGGTGGGGGCTCAGGGTAGGTTAGGTGTCCCGTCAGATGCAAAAGGAGAAGCTTAGTCATCATTCCAAACCTCACCTGCAATTTTAGTAAAGTGGTGAACCCGCCATATTGTAGCTCTTCCTCAAAATGGTTGCACAATCCTTTTCCTACCTGCTACAAGAATGAGCTATGGTCAGAAACTGGTAAATTCCTTAGTCACTTTGCAAGTTTATGAATGTTTGCAGATGTTCACAATAATTTGGCAAAGCAATTATTTAATTCCAGTAAATTGAATCGTCCTTTAAAAGAGGTTTCTCCCATTGGGCCATCCTAGAGAATTGCCCTTTGAGTTATATAGTTATTTAAAGACATAGACCTAGCAAACCATGACTTGATGGTCTTTGAGGCTGGACCTCTGTGATGAATTAGTTTGAAAGCCAAGGTCATGAGTTGAATTAATAGTCAATTTCCTTTGACATGGGGAAAAGGTGATTTAGATCCACAGCTTCTTGAAAGGTGTGGCTGCCCTGTTCATACCACATTACCCCCTCGCTGGCCGGGTGAGGGACAAGGGGTGATGTGAGGAGGCAGCTTGTACGGGGGCCCAACCTTCAAGAAGCCCACATGCTTAGGAGATCCGAAGGTCTGGCTGGGGAGCCTGTGATTTAGGCAATCCATGGTGGAATTTTTATTTCAGAAGGGTGTTAAAGGATTGCATTGTTTAAAGGAACAGTGGGTGGGGAGATAGTGCTCCCAGGGAACCAGCTGTGACATCCAGCTGCTGTCCCCAGACTTCCAGGAGCATAAAACCCAGGGTATGTTGAACCCCATTTCTAGGAACAAAGTCTTCAGGGGTGTATTTGCTTTTTCAGAAGGTCTGTGTTCTTCAGTTGCCAAAGCAGTCCTTAGTACAAATGAGATTTTGCTAAACAAACTGTGTAATTAAATAAACGTTGCTCTGTTCTTTGTGTCCCTGGCCAAAATTTAGTGTTAAGGCATTTGACAAGCATGCCCTCCATCCTTCCCCATCACATACACTTGTGGACACACAGCCCCCAAGAAATTTCAAGAGAGCTGAAGAGAGCATTGAAAACTTAAAAAGACTTGTCATGAGGAGGACTTCATGTTTATCTACTGATTTCAGCTCAAGCTCTTCAGAGAGGACAGGGGCTGATAGTAGTCTGGGAGGCCTTCAGAAGCACTGGCATAGGAATGTGGTGCACAGATGAGCATGACTTAGGCTTCCGAACTTCTTCCTTTGATCTTCACCTTTATTCTATGTTCATTAGAATGAGAAGAACTCAGACGGCAGGCACTGCTAGAAAACTGCTCTGACCTAGAAGAATCCGGTCAAATCACAGCCTTCCCCTCAGAAGCAGAGTTGCCCCCCTGGACAGGGCCCTCCTGCACCATCCATCCAGTTGCTTTGCTGACTAGGGGGTGCCTGTAGAAGGGTTCTGCTGGGGTCCTCAGGGACCAAGCTGGGGGCTGTTCCCCCACATGCTCCCTGCCTGCAGCTTCTGTCTGGTGTTAGCTATGCCGGGACTCCTGTTAGAATTTTGCTATGTAAAGCAGCACCGTTAACTGCATATTGTCTCATATACCATTCATTTCTCTTCAGATTTCCAAAGCTCAGCAGTATGCAAAGGGGGGAAAAAAGAACTGGGAAGGACACTTGGTTTTTGTTAACTTTTTGGTTTTGTCTGTGACTAAAACAAGACATAGACCCATGCTTGGCACCAAACCTTTGTATGGTGACATGCCTCCCAAGGCCACTTCCCCTCTCTGCCAGGGCCCAATCCTAGTGAAAGGGACTAACACAGACTCCATTCTGCTGATGTTCACCCAGATTACCTTGGCCTTGGTGAACCTAAATAAAATGTCATGATTGGGTGACGGGCTGGCACATCTCCCCTCCTCAGTGTGAGCAACACGGTGTCCACCAGTGCCCACCAAAGTCACAGATGAAGAAATAGCTTTCGCCCCAGACCACAAAAGCTAGTCTCGGCAGCTTTGCGGGCTCCCTCACTGGGGCCAGCTGCCAGAGGCTGGCCAGAGGACCTTGCAAAATCCTCCTGCCTCGCCATAACCTACATTTTTCAGGAACCAAGATCTCAGCCAAGGTGATATTACTACCCAAAGTACTGCATCTTTCATGTAGTTCAAGCTTATAATTGACTGCCAGGGTTAGACGGTCGTTTGCTGCTGCTGCTTTCCAGACCAGCTGCATTGGGAAGCTGGTGTGTGCGAGTCGGAATGCCTTGCTAAGAAAGCGCTGCCTTCCTCTGATCCTCTTCCCTTTCTCCGCGTGTGCTTGTTTGTGTGCAGTGGGTGGGGGTGGGGGGGTGGGGGGGGTAATGGACGCACTACTCGCATGTCACGTCGCCCTTGGCGTTCCAAAGAGCTCTGCATGCCAGTGGCTTTGAAGCCCCCACGGGGTCTCTTGCTGACTTCAGCAGACCCAGGAACCGAGCCCCCCAGCACCGCACTCTGCTCCCACCTTTGTTGTGCCTCACTTACAATGGTGCTTTTTCAGTTGTCCGTTCTCTTTTTATTTGTAAGGTGCTGTATATAACTTGAATATATTATGCACATATCCTACCCAATGGGTAGAACAAAAAATTGTTAATACTGTAATATAATGTATAGATACTGATTTTAACAGAAATGGCATAGAATTTGTGAATGCCTATGTGCTTTGTCCTCTTTTGTAAGGAAATTTGCAAATGGATGCATACAGATAAAAGTCTATGTAGTTTATTTTCCTATTAAATATCAATATTATAACACAAAGGAAAGAAGTCTGAACAAGCAAGCCACTGTTTATGGCCAGCATATGTATAGCAAGTGAGAGTTGCATCTTTGCTGTGAAAATCCTTTAAAAAATAATTTTAAAAGAATCCCACAGCTTTTTGGTTGCCACTAGGTGCTTCTCATTTTCATCTTTAGTAAGGCTCAGTTGGACCAGTGTTAGAGTCAGAAAAAAAAAAAAAAGTGTCTTTTGAATTTGCTTTATGAGAAGATATCTCATGTTGTAGAAGACCG
Organism: Mellivora capensis; assembly: GCA_004024625.1. NCBI lineage: Eukaryota > Metazoa > Chordata > Mammalia > Carnivora > Mustelidae > Mellivora > Mellivora capensis. The sequence continues at coordinate 79,183 of PISX010007683.1, forward strand.
AAGAGGTCAGGCCCCAGTGAAAAGTACGTACTTTGTTAAAATTACAGAAATTATGCCCAAGTTCAGGAAATTGGCCAGCAGCAGAGGACTTTGGTCAGTACAGAGGCATGCGGAGCCATCCATGTCCCTAGTCTCTCTGTGTCTTTTCCTTTGACAAACTGAAGTTGTGGAGCCAATGAAGGTATGTGTGTGTAGGGCAAGAGTATCTCAGGAAAAACAAATCCACTTAGGAGATGACCCCGCTCTTAGCAAAACTTCTGTTTTGGGTTATCATTCACAGAGAACCAGCTATCGGTCAGTCAAGTGAAGAATCTTTAATCCATTCCTGTTGGTGTCTTGGGGTGATCCTTTTGATAAGCTAGGTTTTGCCAGCCGTTAGGGATTACATTTTCCATCGCCTGTTCTTTCGCACCTCTTACACATCTATCCTTCCAGCTCAGTGTCCTTTGTGACCTCTGCCTTTATCTTCAAATATTCTAATACTAAAAAAGGAAAAAGCCTATCATGTCTCCACCAAACCCACAGTTGAATCATGGGCATATTCATTCTTTCCAGTGTTGTCCATAAAGGCAGTTAATGAAATTTTGCCCATCTGCTCCATATTTCCACTCTATTGTGTCACCAGAGGATATTAATTCTAGTAAAATCCATGTTTTTTATTTGCTCTGTGATGTTATGTTCCGATTTTGAAAATCACAAAAGAATCATGCCCTTATTCTCCAGAAAGCAGATGATTACAGATTATCCTTACATTGAAAACACCTCTACAATCCAACTCTTAATGCTGAAGAATGAAAAGTCACCCCTTCTCTCACTGTTCTGAAAAGGCGTGACAAGATAGTTATCTTGGGGGGGAGAGGCTCTGTCCCATCCAGCCCCCACCCCCGGCACCCCTCGTGAACTGTGGGGGCTCCTTGTGGTTCTGGTTTGGCATTAGGAGCTAAGGCTCTCTGCTGTCAGGAGCAACACTTCCACCCTTCCAGGTTCCATCTCTTGGGAGAACTGTTTGAGAATAAGTGTCATCAGAGAATGTTCTAGACTCAGAGGTACTAAAGTGTGTTCCCACACCATTGCTTCCTTTCTACAGAATTGAGGCTTAAACTTTGCTGTTAATGATACTGGTTCACCTTATTGTGCTTGTTGGTATATTGCTATTTTTCATTTCATGGCTTTCAAAAGTCACATTTTCTAATTGTCTTTGTCTACTGGAAAGCTATTTTTAAATGTGTACAACACTATTCATAGCATTTAGTTCATTTAATTTTTATTATAAAGCAGCCAACTAAAAAGGTACAACTGTATGCGAGCTTTTCAGTAGCTCACGTGAGCTCTGATAACCAGAAGTTATTAAAGTCTGTAACAGCCGTTTGTGCTTACTTTCAACATAATTCCCAGCTATATACAGAGAAATATTTCCAACTGTCGTGTATCTGCCTCTTTTAACTGAGCAATGGTGATGTAGTTCTTAGACCTAAGGTCTGTAATTGCAATACTTTTAAAGAAAGATGTTGCTCTAAGTGCTGTTTGTTAGTTATGAAATCAGCTTTTTCTGCTTGTTCTTAATGCTGTGGTCAAACCATAGCACAAAATCATTAAAAATAATCAGTAATATACATGTGTCTCCTGTTTTTCTTTTTTGCAATCTTTAAAAAACAAAGCACATATGTGAGGGTGGGGGGAAACTACATGTGTTTTAAAATCCAGTTCCAAAGAAAACACTATTCTTAGGGTTTCTTAGCTAACCTTTCCTCAAGCCCAGGTTCTACATAGAAATGTTCAGGGGTTGTCCACAGGTCTCATCGTGGGAGGAGCCACTGAGAACAGCTTCACTTGAGCCGAGATGCCCCAGGATGTGTTAGCTGTCTCCCAGTTTTAGGATGGCTTTCAGAGAAACAGAAACCAGCTAAGCCCAAAACATGAACAAGATTTCTAGCAATGGGTCCACAATAGCCAAACTGTGGAAGGAGCCAAGATGCCCTTCAACAGATGAATGGATAAAGAAGATGTGGTCCATATATAATGAAATATTACTCAGCCATCAGAAAGGATGAATACCTACCATTTGCATAGACATGGATGGAACTGGAGGGGATTATGCTGAGTGAAATGAGTCAAGCAAAGAAACAATTATCAGATGGTTTCACTCATAGTGGAACATAAGGAACAGCATGGAGGACAATAGGGGAAGGGAGGGAAATCTGAAGGCATAGAAATCAGAGAGGGAGACAAACCATAAAAAGACTCTGGACTCCAGGAACCAAACTGAAGGTTTCAGAGGGGAGGGCGGTGGGGGGATGGAGTAACCAGGTGATGGGTATTAAAGAGGGCTCATGTGGTGGTGAGCACTGGGTGTTACACACAACTAATGAACTGTTGAAACTCTACATCAAAAACTAATGATGTATTATATGCTGGCTAATTGAACATTAAGAAAAAAAAAAAAAAGATTTCTAGCAATGGGAACTGTTCAGCCAGGAGAGAGATGTCTCAGAGGTTTAAGATCCTCGGCATTAGAGGTTCTCAGTCTGTGATCATGTAACAAAAGAACTCTAAATTTACTTCATTGAGAGATTAGAATACTATTTCTAAGCTCTAATTACATACGCAGATTCACAGATAACATAACCATGTATGCACAAAACCTCACACCATCTACCAAATTACTAGAATAAGTGAACTAAGAGCATGGTTACAAAAAGCAGTTATTTTTGCATGTCTATGTAATGAACTTCGGAAACAAATGAACTTTGAAACTGAAATCTTAAAAATGCCATATAAATCATTGTTGGTAATAACACCCATTTCAGATTTAAAAAAAAAAAATTTTTTTTGAGAGATGGAAAGGGGAAGAGGGAGAGGGAGAGGGAGAGGGAAAATCTGAAGCAGGCTCCATGCCCGCCTGACATGAGGCTCCATCTCAGGACCCTGAGACCACGACCTGAGCCAAAATCAAGAGTTGGATGTGTAACCAACTCAGCCACCCAGGCGCCCCTGAATTAATTTCTTTAAAATTGTTTTGGAAAGGGGATTAAAAGGTGTAAGGAGGAAAACAGCTATAAGAAAAGAATTTCTTTTCCTTAAAACAGCAAAGATCATACTATGCTCTGGAATCAGTTCTCTAATCTCTTATTCAGTAGATCATTCAAGAGATATTACAGAATATCCCCCTAACTTGCTATCCCTGAGTGAAGCTAAGACTAGTATAAACTTTCCTCCTGGAGAGAGTTCTGCACAAGAAAAAGGGGGTTCAGGGCTTGAGATGCCTCCTTGATCCTGTTCACTAAACCCTGGAGTCTGCAAAGAAACAGCTCCCTACCCCTGTCCCCCCTCTGCCACAAGGAATCTATACCAAGCACCCCTTGGTAACTGTCTCCGTGTTACCTAAAAGCAAAAGCTGAGACGAGAATCTCCATACAGGTAGCTTGCCTGGGAGCTGTTCCCAGAGGATGAAGCGGGTAATGAGAGAGGAGACTGGCAAAGGTGTTCAGATTCCCACTGTAGGCATTCAGGCTCAGAATGGGGCCAAGAAGGAGGGGAGGTGGGGACACCAATCTCCAGTGTGGAGGGTTGCCCTTTTGGGATTATCTTCCCAGACATCCTGGGTAGGAACAAACTGAAGACTTGGGGAGAAGTGCTGGGGCAGAAAAGCCCAGACAACTGATGTCTGGAAGCTGCCAGCATGCGTAGGAGTTATTCCTCCTATCTGGAGCTGAAATGACGTTCTTGGAAGGGGCCTTCCAAGAGCCAGGGGCTGCTGTCGGTGGGGCAGGGGGAGAGACCCAGTTCTGGACCCGCCATTTTCCCTGATAGGCTTACACTCAGCACAGGAAGTGAATGGACCCCCAAACCTCCCCTCCTTGATGTTGACCTCTCTTCTGCCTGGGCTTCCTTGTGTTCAAACCTGGGGGACACAGTACTTCAGGGCCACCAAAACATGCCTGCCGAGACCCCAAACTCCTCCAATTTCTGACTTCCTTTGATCAACTTCTTCTGGTTATTAGCTTGTGAAACAGCAGGGCTGCTGGCTGGAAATCACACTCCTCTGGCCGCCTGCTTCCTGCCCCCTTAGGAGAACATTTGGAAACACAGTGCATCCTCTTCCAGAGATCCACTCATAGTGAGCCTTGAAATAAGATGCTGGATTTGTGACTCTCTGTGATGACATTTGCACATACCATTCTATAATGAGTCTGTTCCTTAGAACATCATAATTAGATTGCTCATTATGCTGTTTTGCTTTGGATTCTAATTCGAATGTTTGTTTTAAAATAGCAGCCCCAAAGTAAAAACTTTGCACTTGTGAAGTTCTTTGTCTTAACATCATGTTTCTGTTCAGACTTAAGCTTTTACAAACCTCACTCGCCCTACTTTACACAATTTTCTAAAAAATTAGACATGCCAAAGCTACAGTTTTAATCATTCTAACACAGCATAGTGGTGACTGAAATGCAGGCTTTCAAAAGGACTTATCAGGAAGCTGGTATATATATTTGCAGATAGCTGTATATAGTAGCTCCTGTATAATTTAACCTGTTTACAAAGCCAACTGCATTTGTTGTACTATGGCTACTGTTACCATGCATCTATAAGCACCACAGGTTCTAGCAAGCCTCACTAGCAAATAGAGTAAGCATGCTTTAAAGCCAGAGTACAAAGGTCCCCGTCTCCCCTAATGTGTGGGCCAGGTGACCCCAACCCCTCCTCACTTGCTGCAGCTCTGAGCTATTACTTGAGTGAGGGCACCATTAGTCACTACCATCTTTGGCATGGACTCTAAGATGATTTGGCATCTGTCCCATCTGTCCATAAGATCTCCTACTTACAATTAAAGGGCCGCACAGATTTTGGAACCTACAGACCTGGGTGGTTCAAATATTAGCCTTATCTCAAATTAATGTCCCTGATGGGCTGTTGCTTTTACATGTCACCTGTCCAATAGGAATACCCATGGAAAGACTGGAGGACAGAGTGTGCTTGCCATGTGGGGCCCTCAATGAAAAGAGCTACTATTGTTATAACATCCATATTCTAGATTTAATTAAAAAACATTTGGCCAATTACTACAGACTTGTAGACAGTGCTTTACCTTGGAATGCTGTCTACACTCACTCCTACAGCTTAAAATGCCAGTGAAAGAAACAGGTACCAGAGTAAATTAAAAGGGGAAATAGAAGTTTCTTGAGATAAACAAAAATGGAAACACAAAATAACAGAATCTATAGGATGCAGCAAAAGCAGTTCTTACAGGGACATTCATAGCAATAAACACCCATATTAACAAACAATCTATTTCCATGCCTTAAGGAACTATAAAAAGAATAAACTGACCCCAAAGTTAGCTGAAAGAAGGAAATAATAAAAATCAGAGCAGGAATAACAAAAGAGAAAATTGAAAAACAATAGAAAAGATTAACCAAACTAAGAGTTGGCTCTTTGAAGAGATAAACAAAATTGACAAACCAAGGAAGAAAGAGAAAGGCCAAATCAACAAAATTACGAATTATAAATGAGAAGGGAAACAGATACTACAGAAATTCTAGCAATCATAAGAGACTACTATGAGCAACTGCATGAAAACAAATTGGACAACCTGAAAGAAATGGAAAAATTCTTAGAAACATACAAACTACTAAGACTGAATCAGGAAGAAATAGAAAATCTGAACAGACCTATTATTAGTAAGGAGATTGAATCAGTTATCAAAAATCTCCCAACAGGGACGCCTGGGTGGCTCAGTGGGTTAAGCCTCTGCCTTCGGCTCAGGTCATGATCTCAGAGTCCTGGGATCGAGTCCCGCATGGGGCTCTCTGCTCGGCAGGGAGCCTGCTTCCTCCTCACTCTCTCTCTGCCTGCCTTTCTGCCTACTTGTGATCTCTCTCTGTCAAATGAATAAATTAAAAAAAAAATCTTAAAAAAAAAAAGAATCTTAAGGGCCAGTTTTAACAAAAAAAAAAAACACAAAAAAAACCCACAAAAAAACCCCAAAAATCTCCCAACAAAGCAAAGCCCAGGACCAGATGGCTTCAGTAGTGAATTTTATCAAACATTTAAAGAATTAATCCCAATTCTTCTCAAAGTCTTCCAAAAAATTGAAGATGAGGGAATACTCCCAAATCTATTTTATAAGGCCAGCATTATTACCCTAATACCAAAGCCAAATAAGGACACCAGTAGAAAATAAAACTACAGGCCAATATCCCTGATGAACAGAGATGCAAAAATTCTCAAGATATGAACAAATGAATTCAGCAGCACTAAAAGGATCATTCTCCATGATCAAGTGGGATTTATCCCTGTGATGCAAGGATGGTCCAACACGAGCAAATTAAACACTCTCACTACTTCTATTCAACACAGTACTGGAAGCCTTATCTAGAGCAGTCAGGCAAGAAAAAGAAATAAAAGTTACTAGAATTAGAAAAGAAGGGTATAGTCAGTTGAGCGTCTGACTCAATTTCAGTTCAGGTCATGATCTCAGAGTTATGGGATTGAGCCCCGTGTCAGTCTCTGTGCTTAGCTCAGAGTCTGCTTGACATTCTCTCTCCCTCTCCCTTTCCAGCTCATGTTCTCCTTCTCTCTCAAAAACATAAATCTTTAAATATAAACTCCCAAAATTGAACCAGGAAGAAATTGACAACCTGAACAGACCGATATCTAGTAACGAGATTGAAGCAGTGATCAAAAACCTCCCAAAAAACAAGAGCCCAGGACCTGATTGATTCCCTGGGGAATTCTACCAAACTTTCAAAGAAGAAATAACACCTATTCTCCTGAAGCTGTTTCAAAAAATTGAAGCTGAAGGAAAACTTCCAGACTCTTTTTATGAAGCCAGCATTACCCTGATCCCCAAACCAGGCAAAGACCACACCAAAAAGGAGAATTTTAGACCAATATCACTGATGAATATGGATGCTAA
>PISX010007684.1:0-68821 GCA_004024625.1 Mellivora capensis
CCCGACTTTTGTAGCAACATGGACGGGACTGGAAGAGATTATGCTGAGTGAAATAAGTCAAGCAGAGAGAGTCAATTATCATATGGTTTCACTTATTTGCGGTGCATAACAAATAACACGGAGGACATGGGGAGATGGAGAGGAGAAGGGAGTTGAGGGAAATTGGGGGGGAGATGAACCATGAGAGACTATGGACTCTAAAAAAATTACCTGAGGGTTTTGAAGGGGCGGGGGGTGGGAGGTTGGGGGAGCCTGGTGGTGGGTATTGTGGAGGGCATGCATTGCATGGAGCACTGGGTGTGGTGTAAAACTATGAATTCTGTTACGCTGAAAAGAAATAAAAAAAAAATTTAAAAAAAGAATACATTAGTGTTTTTTTAAAGTAAATAAATGTAATGGTTTACTTTGTCAAACAATTAATTAAAAATGATGAAGGTAGGGGAAAGAGTGATAGAAAGAAAAAGTAAAGAGTTTTAAAGTAAACCTGTTGAAAACTTGAGGTGGACAATTACACTCAATCTCCCATTAATTTTTTAATGTCAAAAACAGATCTGAGGCATTTTACAATAAATGACATGTGAACTATAAAAGTATTAAGTTAAAGAACAAGAGATGAGGCATGAAAAGCGAGCAAAAATCCTATCAGAAAACCTAGGGACGCCTGGGTGGCTCAGTTGGTTAAGCAGCTGCCTTCGGCTCAGGTCATGATCCCAGCGTCCTGGGATCGAGTCCCACATCGGGCTCCTTGCTCGGCAGGGAGCCTGCTTCTCCTTCTGCCTCTGCCTGCCACTCTGTCCGCCTGTACTCGCTCTCTCTCCCTCTCTCTCTGACAAATAAATAAATAAAATCTTTAAAAAAAAAAAAAGGAAAAAAAAAAGAAAACCTAGGTACAGGGAAATATCTTGGTCCAGTCAGATTGCTATAATAAAACACGGTAAAAGACCAGGTGGCTAATAAACAACAGAAGTTTATTTAGCACAGTTTTGAAGGTTGGGAAGTCTAAGATCATGGCACCTACAGATTCCGTGTCGACTAAACCAGTGTCAGACTCACTTCCTGGTTCATAGAAGTCCATCTTCTTGCTACATTGTCACATGGTGGAAGCGGTAAGGGCACTCTCTGGGATCTCTTTTATGAGAACTCTAATCCCACTTACCAAGGCCTTCATGACCTGATTACTTCCCAAAGTCCCCACCTCCAAATACCATCACATTGGGCTTAGCGCTAAATATATGGATTCGGGGAACACAAACTCTCTGTTTCAGGGAACACAAATTCTAGCTCCATCATACCAATCAGGGAAACATACCAAGCAAAGAAAGCTGATGAGCCCCATCGGATGCACAGAAGAAGGGAGAATTTTAAAAATCAGTTATCCAACCAGACCCAAACTTACTAAATCAGAGTCTCTAGGTGTTAAACCCAAACATCTGTCTACTAAGAGTAAACATCAAGAGAGACAACCTTTTTCTTGGCTCTGAGACAAATTTATGACATACAGTTTCTTAAAGGTCACTGGACAAATGAAATGTACCATATTCAACAAAAGTGTTTATCATGTGGCTATTCCACACATTGGCCTTCAATAAAGGTTAAGGACATAAGGCCACATCATAGCCTTTGAAAGAACTTTCGACTCTGGAGGCAGCCTCGTGCTCATCTCATCCTACCGAGCATCAGGATGCAATAGAGAGAGGAAGATATAGAATACAACTTGGGCAAAAAATAAAACAAGTTGAAACCAGAGAAGGAGACAAACCAAAAGAGACTCTCAATCTCAGGAAACAAACTGAGAGTTGCTGGAGGGGAGGTTGAGGGGAGGGATAGGGTGCCTGGGTGATGGACACTGGGAAGTGTATGTGCTATGGTGAATGCTGTGAATTGTATAAGACTGATGAATCACAGACCTGTACCCCAGAAACCAATAATACATTATATGTTAATTAATTGAATTTAAATTAAAAATGTTTAAAAAAAACACAAAGAATATACCTTGGGCTTCTCCTCCCAGGCTTGTAGTGAAGAATAAATATATAAGACAATGCACACACACTAAGTGCCTGATAAATGCTAGCAACTGTTATTATCATTTTCAAAGATCAGTGCTGTTACTGGACTTTGGCTGAAGCTGAATATTTAAGATAAGTAACAAGAAAAACAACAAAACCACCACTGCATCTACTACACCTCCCTCCTAGTACCACTCACTAGCACAGAGCGAGGTTTCCAGTGCTCGGCATGCTTCATGCCACTAATCTTCATAACCACCCTGTGTGTAGATATCATGATTGTACCCATTTTATAGATGGAAAGACCGAGGAATGAACACATTAAATGTCAATGGTATGTGGCAGAATTGATGTCAAATTGATGTCAAATGTCCAACTTTGGGCTCTCCGACAAGCAGGTTTTATATCTCTGTTAGAAGTTACAACACAGATTGCTCTTTGAGGCAGGAAGCACATGCTCCATGTATTCAGAGGGAGGTGTCCAAGTTATGGTTTTGTTCTGGAAATTAAAGCCTGAGCCACATCCTATCTTATCATAGTTGTCCCTATGCCACACGTCTCAAAGAGCAGCTTTGAATGAGGTCAGAGGCCAAACATACACACACACTCTGCTCTGTCGTCAGCCTTCGGGAAGAGGATTTGTCACTTACCTACGTATTTGATGGAAAACCCATCAGAAATCCCAGCTAATCCCCTAGAATCTTAGTCATCAAATAATCTCATCAACGTTCCCCTTTGCTCATAACATAACCTGCGGCATCCTTTTTTGGAAATGTTCTCAACTCTTTCAAAAGGGACGTCATCGCGGAAGACATTTCTTTTCAAGTTTCACACTCAAGTGACTGTAAAGATTGGGAATGAGATATGACTAGATGTCAAAACTTGAGTCTAGACAATAAGGATTCACAAACTCACCCTGGAGGTGACAAAGGATCTCCTGGTGGCTCCCCCCTTGCCATCAGAGCAGCAGCAGCCAGCTCCTAGTCATTCCTAAAATAAAACTCAACCAGCAGCACTGTGGGCAAGCTTTGCTGATGTTAATGCACCCCACCTGGAAAGGAGCTGGTACCTGGATTGCATTTATTTACATGCACAAGGACAAGTCACTAACAGGAGGAGCATCCAGATAGAACTAATATTCCCTAGACATCCTCCTCCACACGGATGTTGTCAACTTAGGGAGAATGATGACATTTTTAAGATCATACTAAGGTGAGGTCTGAAAGCATTTGGAATTCTGGGACTCTCCTGGCAGCTGCTGGGCACCAAACTAGAAGAGCCCTCAGTAGAAGGGAGGCTGCCTGGGGTTGCAGGAAGCCAAGCTGCTCGTGCAGCTGTTGGAGCCAAAGCCAGCCACTCCCCACCCCCTCCCAGCTCCGGGAAGAAGCACGAACTCCAGAAAGAAAGGGGCAAAGGGAAAACATGGAGAGGTGGAATTCAGGAAGGGAGCTAGGGACAGCCCCTGATGGGCAAGAAAGGTTACAACTGAGCGCAGCATTGGTCTTAGAAATAACTCTAGGAATAACTGAAAAGCAAAGCTTGAATGCCATCTTGGGGTGTGAGATAAAGCCAAACTTTCTTTTTAAACTATATTTATAAATATGTTTGATTAAAGTGGTTTTGATAGCAGTAATGTCCTCAGCAGGTCATATTCATGGCTGGAAAGACCAGCAGCGAAGTCTGTCATTTAAAATGAGCAAATTTTCTCTAATCCCTAAAATACTTTGACTACCAGGTCCAGAGAAAACCAAGGAACACACCTTCTGTATGGAAACCAGATGCAAATTCTAGGACACCAGTGCATCATTGATGCTTACAGAAATTTTAGAACTAAAGACCTATCAGCCCCTGCCAACCATGAGGGAGATTTCAGAGCATTTAGGAAGAAGTGGTCGCTAGAAACCAGCATGGAGCAAGTCAGGCCAAACCCTTTTGATAAAGGAAGGTTTATTTTTCATTTAATTATGTTAAAATCATATTCTTTTTTAGGTTATAAAAGGCTATGAAAATCTCTTCATTGGGGCACCTGGGTGGCTCAGTGGGTTAAAGCCTCTGCCTTCGGCTCAGGTCATGATCCCAGGGTCCTGGGATCAAGCCCCACAGGGGCCTGGGATTGAGCCCAGCATCGGCATCATCTCATCGGCATTGGGCTCTCTGCTCAGCAGGGAGCCTGCTCCCTCTCTCTCTGCCTGCCTCTCTGCCTACTTGTGATCTCTGTCTGTGAAATAAATAAATAAAATCTTTAAAAAAAAACTCCATTATTTTTTAAAAAGCACTAAAAATATCAATAAATCGGTCAATGTCTCACACCATGATCCCAACCCTTAATGATGACCACCATTAACTATCTGATAGATACCTCTCCACATTTTTCTCTGCACTTATACTATTTTACAAACATATATAGATCATACCGTTATAGCCTGATTCTTAGTGATGATTCATGACACTGAAAAGATGATCTCTAAAGTAAGTTATTTAAGTAATTTCAGTTTAACTTTGATGTTCATATATGCATGCTTTATTTTTTTTTTGAAACTGAGCATTCCACTAGGAAAACTTAACATCATCATTTTTGATAGGGAGCCAATATTGCTGTTCTCATATACAAAAAATAGAAAGCATGAATCATTAAATAATCTCACAGTTATTTATATAGTTAACAAAAATGATCATACAATTAAGCAATTATTGAGTCCGTACTAACCTCCAGGAACTGTAATAAACATCTTACATATGTTAACTCTAAAGAACAGCCCTATGAGGAAAGCAGTAATATCCTGTTTCAGATAGAGAAAAAGAGGCTCAGATAAATTAAAAAATGTTCTCAAGGGCATGCAGCAAGTAACTGTAGTATGGTCTATATCCAAACCTATTCAAACCAAAATCACTATGTTACAGCCTGATATCTACCATTCAAGTAATCAGGTTATAGTTATGAAAATACTCAGTTAAATAAATCAGCATACTTAAAATTGTTTTGTGATGTGACTATGTATATTATGGAATTATTAGTGGAAGTAATAAGTTTAGAGTCCACCCTCTGGCACTTATCACCAGTGTGACCTTGAGCAAATCTTTTAACCTAAACCCAGCTACAAAATGAAGATACTATCTAATCACAACACTGCGGAGCTAACACAAGGATATGAAATTTCTTTTTGTAAACTGTAAAGAGCTATCTAATAATACATTTGGGTATATTTATGTGGCAACCAGAACCTTGATCACAGCAGGCTAACTTTAGCTTTATAATTCTATCAGAATAAAAGCAAATGAACAATTGTTTTTTAAGTTAATGGAAATCAAAAGCATCTTTTAACAATATTCTAAGTCAGAGGCATATACCTTGAGACCGGTTCTGCACTCCCTCCTAGGACTTTCAGCTGCTTCCCTCAACTGAATTCACTCTGTTTTTGCCCTTACCCAGGACATCAGCATCAACAGCAGTGGTTAAAAACAAAACCAAAACAAAACAAAACAAAAACAACAACAAAAAAAAACCAGTGGTCTTCCCAACCTTGGTGTTTCCCAGCCATGTTTTTTCCTCCTATGATAAGAAAGTATTAAATTAATTTTTATTTTATCAATATAAAGCATGTATATATTTTAAAAGTCAAACTCAATCAAAAAAAAAAAAACCTTTTGTGAGAAATTATAGCCTCCTACATAACTCCCCACTTTCACTTCCTAAATACTACCATTTTCAATCCCTTTAGCTCCTTTCTTCCAGTATTTACTCTCACGTTTCAAAGTGGTATGCTTATTCTGCAATTTATTAATTAATCCACATTAGTCTATTATTGAATTCCTATTTTGAAAATTAAGATAAAGTTTTCATAAACTATCTCTCCACTCTCCTTACCTTTTGAATAGGGATCCGTAATAATTTTTAATTGTGTGTTTTTGAGTCAATATTAAACTAATATGACTATTATTGTCAAGACAAAGAACAAATTATGACTACTATTTTCTTCCTTTTAAAAAACAGAAAATGGCAAACAACAGAGAATAATAATGAAACCAAAACCTGGTTCTTTGAGATAAGTGAAATTGATAAGATTCTAACTAGACTGGACAAGAAAACACAAATTGTCAACGTCAGGAATGAAAGAAGGAACATTACCATAGATTCTACAAATATTAAACACATAATAAGGGAAGAGCATGAACAACTACATGCCAATAAATTTGAAAAATTAGATAAATGTTCACATTCCTTAAAAAATACAGATTACCAAAACTTATACAAGAAGTAATAAAAGGTATGAATAGACTTATATCTATTAAAGAAATGGAATTACAATTAAAACCTTTATATAAATATTCAGGTTTAGATGACTTCTCTGACAAATGCTATCAAATATTTAAGGAAGAAATAATACTAACCCTACCTAAATACTTTCAGAAAATACAAAAGGAGGAACATTTCTATCTCATTTCATGAGGTCAACATTACCCTGGTGTAAAAAACATTATAAAAAAATAAAACAATGGCTAATACTCTTCATAAACATAAAGGCAGAATTTGTTAACAATATATTGAGAAAACAAACCAAACAATATTTTGAAAGAATATCACATCATATCCATCACATTCAAGTGGGACTTTTCTTAAGAATTCAAGATTAGTTTGACCATTTGAAAGTCCATCAACATTAATTCGCCATGTCAACAGAATAAAAGAAATAAATCACATGATCATCTCCTTTGATGCAGAAAAAACATTTGACAAAATTTAACACTCAATCATGATGAAAATTCACAGCAAAGATGTAAATTCTTCAATCTGATAAAGGGCATCTATGAAAACATAGAGTTAACATCATTCTGACTGGTGAAAGATTGTTTTCTTACTAAGACCAAGAACAAAGCAAGGAAAAAAAAAAAAAAAAGAACAGAGCAAGGATAGTCACTCCCATCACTCCTGTTCAACATTAAACTGGAAGCCAGGGACGCCTGGGTGGCTCAGTGGGTGAAAGCCTCTGCTTTTGGCTCAGGTCATGATCCCAGGGTCGTGGGTTAGAGCCCTGCATCGGGCTCTCTGCTCAGCAGGGAGCCTGCTTCCCCTCCTCTCTCTCTGCCTGCCTCTCTGCCTACTTGTGATCTCTGTCAAATAAATAAATAAAATCTTAAAAAAAAAAAAACTGGAAGCCATACCCAGTGCAATAGGCAAGAAAAAGAAGTGAGTCATACAGGTTAGAAATAAAGAAGAAAAACTATTAACTTGCAGACATGATTGTCTACATAGAAAGTCCTAAGGAAAATATGAAAAAACTACTAGAATTACTAGAACTAATAATTACATTTAGTAAAGTTTCAAGATGTAGGGTTAATATTTAAAAAGCAATACTATTACTAAGAATGATCTGAAAAAGATTTTTTTTTAATTCCATTTCCAACAGTATCAAAAACAATAAAATACTTAGAACTAAATTTAGCGGAGAAAGTGAAAAATCTATATACCAAAAACCATCAGACATTTGTGAAAGATATTGAAGAAGAGACAAATAAGTGAGAAAATATGTCATGCTTATGAATTGGAAGAGTTAATGTTAAAATGTCCATATTATCCAAGGCTGTCTATAAATTCAATGCAATCTCTCTCTCAAAATTCCAATGCCATTTTCACAGGTAGAGAATAAAAGTCCTAAAATTCCTATGGAACCACAACAGACCCAAAATAGCCAAAGCAATCTTAAAGCTGGAAGCACCACACTTCCTGATTTCAAACCACATTGCAAAGCTATAATAATCAAAGCAGTATGGTACCAGCATAAAAATAGACACATAGATCAATGGAACAGAATAGAGAACCTGGAAATAAATCAGAAATAATCACATATAGCTTATCCTAATATTTGGCAAGGTCTAATATTTGACAAGCCATGAATACTCAAATGGGAAAGTATAGCTTGTTCAATAAATGGTGCTGGGAAAACTGGATATCTGTGTGCAAAATAATGAAATTGAATCCCTGCTTAACACCATTCACAGAAATTACCTCAAAGTGGATTAAGGACTTAAACATAAGACCTGAAACCATATATAACTCCTAGAAGAAAACATAGAGGAAGTCTCCTTGTCTTGGCAACGATTTTTTGGATATGACACCAAAAGCAAAGGCAACAAAAACAAATATCAACAAGTGGGACTATATCAAGCTAAAAAGCTCTATACAACAAAAGAAGCAAACAACAAAATGAAAAGTCAACCTACAGAATGGGGGAAATATTTGCAAACCATGTGTCTGATAAGGTATTAATATCCAAAATATACAATGAACTCATGAAATTCAATAGCAAAAATATAAAAATATTAAAAACCCATTTAAAAAATGGTCAGAGGACTTGAATAGACATTTTACAAAGACATACAAATGACCCCCAGATACATGAAAAGGGGCTCAACATCACTAATCATCAGGGAAATATTAATCAAAATCACAATGAGATATTACCTCATATCTTTTAGGATAGCTGTTTTAAAAAGACAAGAGATAACAAAAGCTGGTATGGATGTGAAGAAAAGGAAACCCAGGTGCACTGTTGATTAGAATATATGTTAGTACAGGCATTATAGTAAACAGTATGCAAGTTCCTCCAAAAATTAAAAAGAGAACCACCATATGATCCAGTAATCCCACTTTGGGGTAAATATTTAAAGGATATGAAATTACTATACCAAAGTGATATCTACACTTTCATGTTTATAGAACATTATTTATAACAGCCAAGACATAGAAGCAACCTAAGTGCTCATTGACAGATGAATGGATATATATGGTATATACATACGTGGCATATTTGTGTGTATACATACACACAATGGAATAGTATTCAGCCATCAAAAAGAAGGAAATCCTGCCATTTGCCACAATGTCGATGGACCTGAGGGCATTATGACAAGTGAAAAAAGTTAGAGAAAGACAAATCCTGTATGATCTCACTTATATGTGGAATCTAAAAACAACGAACTCATAGAAACAGAGTAGAAAGGTGGTTGCCAGGGGCTGGAGGGGCAGGGGTGGGGGAATGGGAAGTTGTTGGTCAAATAGTACCAGCTTTTAGTTATAAGATGAATTGGTTCCAAGTGTCTAATATGCAATATGGTGACTATATTTGACAATACTGCATTGTATACAGTGTAAGTTGCTGTGAGAGTAGAGCTTTAATGTTCTCACCATAACAACAGCAAAATGGTAATTATGTGAGGTAAAGGACATGTTAACTAATCTTATTATGAAAAATATTTCACAATTATATCAAATCATTACATTGCACACAATGTTATATGTCAATTATAGCTCAGTAAAACTAGGGGAAAATAATATTTCTATATACCAGCAATAAACAAGGAAAAATATTTTTTTATTTAATTTTATATTTTCAGTGTTCCAAGATTCATTGCTTATGCACCACACCCAGTGCTCCATGCAATACATTTCCTCCTTAATACCCACCACCAGGCTCACCCCACCCCCCCAGGGAAAATGATTTTTTAAACATCACAATTTACAATACAAAAGCATTAAATACCTATGGATAAAGACATGGAACTGGAAACTACAAGACATAGCAGAAAGAAATAAAAAGAAGACTTAAGTAAATAAGTGGAGAGATACACCTATTTGTGAATAAGAAGACTGAATAGTGATAAAATGTCAGTTGTTCTAAAGTGATCTGTAGATTCAAGACAGGCATTTTTTCGTAGAAATTGATATGGTGATTCTAAAATTCTAAAATTTATAAGGAAACTCAAAGAACCTAGAACAGTACAATTTGGAAAAAAATTAAAAATTAGAGAATTTATACTACCTAAGTTTAAATCTTACTAAATAGCCACAGTAATCAGATAATTTGACATAGTTTAATGGAACAGATTAGGGAGCCTAGAAATAAACTCATGTATAAAAATAAACAAAATCAACTAGGTAATATGATGCTAAGAGGACAGTTTTTTCAAACAAAACAAAAAAGTGCTGGAACAACTAGATATCCATATAGTCCTACCTCAAACCACAGACAAATGTTAATTCATATACCTAGATGTAAACACTAAAACTATAAAACTTATAGAGAAATTATATGCTATCCTGGGATAAGCAAAGATCTCATACACAAGACACAATCAGCACGAACCATAAAAGAAAAAATTAGTAAATGGAACTTTATCAAAATTAAACCTATCTTTTTTTCCTGAAGACATTGTTAAGAAAATAAAGCAAGCCACAGACTAGGGGAAAATATTTGCAATATGTATGTCTGAGGAAAAAAAAAACAATCTATATCCAGAATATATAAAGAACTCCTATAATTCAATAACATAATTATAAACAACATATTTTTTAATGGGGGAAATAATTGAACACTTTAGAAAAAGAAGGTACACAAAAGTTTGTAAGCATATGGAAGGATTCTCCACACATTATTCATCACAGAAAGGTAAATTAAACTTACATGAGACATCACAACACACCCATTAAATTGGTTAAAATTAAAGACTGACAACACCAAGCATAGAAAAGCACATGGAACAACTGGAACGCACATATTTTTCATGGGCATGTAAAATGGTATGGCCATTTTGGAAAACAACTTGGCAGTTTCTCATGGAGTTAGACATATACTTCGCATATAACCCATCAATTTCACTCCTATACACTTACCCAAAGGAAATGAAAACATATGTCCACATAAAGTCATATTCACCTGTATTCAGAGCAGCCTTATCCAGAATTGTCCCAAACCGGAAACAACCCCAATTTTCCTTCAGTTGGTGAATGGAAAGCAAACTCTGGTACACTCATACTGTAGAACCTTACAAAGTAATAAAAAGGGATGAATTACTCATATATACACCAATATGGATAAATCTCACAAACATTATACTGAACAAAAGAGGCCAGAGCCAAAAGATTATATATTGTATGATTTCACTTATATGAAATTCTAGAAAAGATAAAACTATAGTGATCAGTGGTCACCAGGGTCCAGGATATGGAGCTGTGGAATTGACTGTAGAGGGGTTCCAGGAGCTTTCTAAGGTGATGGCAATATTCTGTCTCATAACTGTGGTAGTGATCACATGACTATCTTCAAAACCAAGTTTTGTCAACCTTGGTGCTACCGATATTTTGGACAATGTAGTTTTTTGTTGTCAAGGGCTGTTCTGTGCATTTCTGCATGTTTAGCAGCAACCCTGGGCTCTTATCTTGCTAGATGTCTCTCTCCACTCCCAAGCTGAGACAACCAACAAAGTCTTCAGACATTGCAGAGAATATCCTGGGGGATAAAATTTCCTCTGGAAACCACTAATAAAAATGTATAAAATAGTAGATTTAAAATTACCAATTTCTGTTGTATATAGGTTATACCTCAATAAAGCTGATTAAAAATATGTTGGAGGCAGGTTGGGACTACATGCCTCACACCCAGGAGATACAATTTCAATTTTAAATGTTTTACATATCCTTCAAGATAATCATTTGAGAAGCTCTATATTTACTGAAGTAATTTTTCTGCAGATTTTTTAAAATATTGTTCTATTATTGTCTAATATTCAGCATTGCTACTGAAAAATCATATGCAGTCTTAATCCCTGATTCTTTATGAACTTTTTCATCTCTCTGTGCTATGTTTCGTGGGCCTTTTCAAATTGTACAATTGTATTCTTCAGTTCTAGAAAATTTTAATATAGTATTTATTTTAAATTTTCCTCCTGTCCTGGGGGTTTTTTCCCCCAGAACTCCAGAAGGATGTTGAACTTCTCAACCATAGTCTTTGATTTTCTCATCTTCTCTCAGCTATCCATCCTCTTCTTCTTTTATTACTTTCTAAGAGATTTTCTTTATCTTTCAAGTCTTACTGGACTTGAAATTTTATTTCAGCTTCCATATTTTTAATTTCAAAGAGTTCTTTCTTGTTCTAAGATTGCTCCTGTTCTCCAAGGACATTGCTAAAATTCTACTTTTTTTTCTTCTGACTCATGCAGGTGTGTCTCCTTCAGAGACAATGCCAGCTTCAGTCTCTCATATTAGAAATTGTCCTCAAATGTGTGGTGATCCTTAGGTGTTGGCCCATATTTAACTGGAAATATGAAAGTCATAAGACTGAATGTCCACTTGTAGTCATGCGCAGAACTTGCTGACTGTAGGCTTCAGGAAATGATCAAGCAGTAGAAAGCTAACTTTTCTTTGGGGAAGATATCAATGTCTGAATGTGTTTTCCCTGGGAACTTAAAGTTCCTCCAAGGATGAATTTTCCATCCTTAGGTAAAAGGAACATCTCTGGTTTCCAGTATTCTAAACAAGGGCCAAGGGAAGCAGGCTGGTGGGAGTTCTGATCATCACTTTTCCGATATCCACTTAATGTTCCTGTTTTAAGCTTGAATCTCATCCTTGGCTTCCACTGTGTCTGTGTCCCTGAGTCTGAATCCAGATTTTAAAGAAAAGGATTCTTCCTCTGAAACAGAATAATAGGAATAAGATTGTCACCTGGTGAGCAGGATGGGGATAGGTGTCATGGGAAGTGTCGTCAAACTCCAATTACAGACGAATCGTTCTATCTGCCCCCCCCCCTTATCTCTGTCTTCTATGGAGAAGAAATTTGTGTCAAAGTGGAATAAATTAGATCAAGATTTGCTGCAATTTGGGAAAAGCTCTCTAAGGCAAGTCATGAGTTGAATGAAATGTAAAAATTTTGTGAAATAAAGGAAAACCTAAGGATTAATAAGAATCAAATGGAGCCAAGTAAGAAAAGGCCAAAGCTATATACCCCCAAAGATGTAAAGCAGAGATCCTTAGAAGGCCAACTTGCCTGAAATAAAGTGTGTGAGTCAGAAAAAAGGAAATATTTGACATAGAGAAAGTGGCTTAATGAAATTTGTATCAAGAGTCTATCAGTCTCAACTACAGGCAGGCTTTTTCCACTAAAGTAGTCCCATGAACTGGAGAAGACATGCATTTACAGGTACTTTATGAGCCTCTGGGATGAAAGGGGGTTCTTTCATGAACATGTCTGTGGGAGAAGGTGACTTTCCTAGGAGCAAATGGATAAAATGGATAGAGAACTACTGGGGTTCTGCTCCTGCCCCAAACTCTGGTTCCTTTGTCCTCAGCAGTAAAATCAGGCTTTGTGGAAATTAATGTGGGTGATGAGCTTAAAAATTGAAGTTGATAATAAAACCCTCAGTTGTTTGCCCTCATTCCTCTTCTTCCAATCCCCTAGGGCTGAGGAATTACATTTTAAAGAGATCCTCTTCTAATGGTGTTTCCTGATGAAAAGCAAAACTAAAGTCCTGACTTTAGGAGTTATTTTTCAGGAGAACGTTCTCTGCACCCCAGGGTTCATTCACTTCTTCCTCCTGAGCTCACTGGAACTGACACAAGCTAGACTCTGGTGCACTCCTGTGAAGAAACACTGAAACCCTCTGAGGAGACCAGCTCAGAGGCCAAATCAACAAGACAGTTGAAAAACACTACCTCTTCAAAAGTTGACCAAAAAAACCTCTTCAAAAGAAAAACAACATACAGGACTTAAGAGGCCACCAGCATATTAACACACAAAGGCAAGAATTTAAAACTAGCCTAATATGCGTACTTTATTAAAAATAGAAAATATTAGCAATGTGGAAGGAGAGAAAACATCACTGTAAAAATAATATGTACAAAAATACAATATTTGAAATTAAGAACCATCTCGATGGCATAAGGAACAAAATAGAAATAGCCAAGGAAAAAATTAACAGTTTGAAAGATCAGACTGATCAATTCTCCCAGAAAGAAGAAGAAAAACCAAAGAAACAGAAAATGTAGAGAAAAGTGAGCTGATATGAAGGTCAGAAGTAAAAATAACTAGTAACATATAAATAAAAAAGTCCCAGAAAGAAAAAATAATAAAATAGAAAGGAGAAATAATTTCAAAAAATAGTAGACTGAATTTCCCTGAATTTAAAAAAAAAAAAAAAGAAAACTAAGAACCTCATATTTTTTTTTTAAATTTCACACTTAGATATGTTAAGACAATTAAGAATTCTAAAAAGATTATTTTTAAATGTTTCCAGAGGAAAAAAGCAGATTCAGTCTGAAATCATATTTTCCAACAGCAACAGTGGATGCAATAACTCAATAGAATTATATTTTTTAAGTATTGCAGAAAAGAACTTTAAAACCTAAAATTTTGTAACCAACTAAACTGCCATCCAAATATATAGGCCTGGTTTTTAAAAAAAACTTCTCAGGAACTTGGGGCACCTGGGTGGCTCAGTTGCTTTAGCGTCTGCCTTAGGCTCAGGTCATGATCCCAAGGTCCTGGTATCAAGCCCCAAATCAGGCTCCCTGATCAGCAGGGAGCCTTCTTCCCCCTCTCTCTCTACCCTCCCCCACCCCAGCTCATGCACACGCACTCTCTCTCTCAATTAAACAAATAAAATCTTTTTAAAAATATTTTCAGTCACACAAGCCCTCAGTTGCTTCACCACAAAGACTGCATTAAAAATAGTTTTATATAAAATACTTTAAAAAGAAGTAAGACAAATATAGGAGATGGTGCAAGGGATATATAAAGCAGAGGGGAAACAAATAACTTGGAAGAGATGTGTTGTCTAAAAAGAATACTTAAGGCTAAAGAAAAAGATAAACATATCTGTAATAGCCCAGACTAAAAGTATAGATAATGACTATATATGATAGAGGTCAGCAGAAGCTGGGGAGAGACAAAGGATGAAAGTTTTTGTCTTATTGAGAGGGATATTAACATAAATTTTTTTCAAATGTAAAAACATATTTTAATATATTTTGAAAACTTGAGACAAAGAAAATATAAACAGATCCAATTATATCAATAATAAAAATAAACATATTTGGACAAAACTCACCACTCAAATGACTAATAAATTGAATTTTTATATACAGGTATAAGCTGTTTATAAGAAACACTCATTAAGAATAAGGACATGCAAAAGTTGAAGGCAAAAAAATGGAAAATGGCATGTTAGGTAAATAAATCAAAAGACATGTATCATGTTAGGATCATTTCAACTAAACACTAAGACCACAAGCATTAGAGGACTCACAGGGCTGCCACAAAATAATAAAGGTTTTAATTCACCAAGAAAAGAGCCACTTTAAGTAAGTACACATAAAACAGCCTCACATATATTTGGTAAAATTATATAAATTACAGTAAATTTATCATGCCTTTTTCAGTTACTGGTAGATCAAGTTGACCAAAAAAATCAAAAAGGATACAGAAAATATGAAATACTCAATTACAAGTTATTATTCATTCAAATAATATCTCATTTAAAGTTCTTCCAAGTAATAGGGAGTCTACATCTTTCTCAAGCACACATGGATATATGTAGAAATGTAATCATGTACTTGGCCATTAAAGAAGTCTCAATAAATTTCAAACGTAAATATAAAATACACTGGGAACTCTGACCACAATGAAATTAAATTATAAATTAAAAGCAGTATTGTTATATAATTCATGGAAAAAAGGATTTGAAATATCAAAGTGAAAACTTTTTAACTGTATAAAACTGAATGACAATAAAAACACCATATATCGAGACTTCTTGAATGCAACCAATATGTAATTTGAAGCAAAACTATAGCTAAATACTCTTGTCAAATGGAAGAAAAATCTCAGAATTAGTGAGCTAAGTGTTATTCTTAGAAAGTTTGGGGTGGGGGAAAACACAACAAAATCCAACTCAAATTAGAAAAAAAAATCAGAATATAAAAATGAAAGCAAAAATCAACAAAATAAAAACAAAAATACAATAGAGAGGAGCTAAGAATTGGCTCTTTACTAAAACAAACAATATAGATAATTTTATTGAGACTTATCAAGATAAAAGTTACAATAAGCAATATTATGAATGAAAGGGAGAACAACTACACACAAAGTATACAAAATAAATAATAAGACATTTTGATGAAAATGACATGCCAACAATTTCAAAGACTTAGACAAGTTCCTACAAAAATATAACTTACTAAAACTGATTCAAGAAAAAAAGTTTTGAATATGGTATAATTATTAAAGAAATTGGCACACTGGCTAAAATTATTCCACACACATGCACACACACACTCACACACACACACACACAAAGTACCTGGCCCTGAGGGATTTACAGGTGAAGAACTTTCAAGGAACAAATTATGTCAAGTCTATAAGAGTTATCCCAGACCACAAAAAAAGAGAGATCACTTCCAAAGCCCTTTTACAAGAGCTGACGTTGGAGGAGAATGAGCAATGAGCAAAAGGAAGAGAAATCCCTGTCCTCACAGAATTGACATTCTAGGGTAGCTGTAGGAGGGGTGCACAGTAATTAAGTCCAATATGTAGTATATTAGATACAGAGACAAAGAGTATTTTAGATATAGAAACAAAGAAAGCAAGAGAGACAAACAAATGGGAACGAGGTGGCACCATTTTACACAGAGGCCTCCCCCATGGGGAAGAGCTGAAGAAGGTGGAGAAAGTGATCATGGCTGACTGGGGAAAGGTCGGGGCAGTCTGAGGGCACAGCTGTGACTTTTGCCTTTAAGGAATGAATGGGACACAGTGTGGCTTGGATTGGGTGGCCAACAGGGAGGACAGCATAAAATGAGGGGCCAGGCCTAGACTTTGACTTGGTGCACAGTGAGAGAGAGAGAGAGAGAGAGAGAGGCAGGGGGAGAAAGAGTTAAAGAACGTCAGCTACAGCCCTCTTACGAGAATGGGCCTCCCCTCCACCCTCCCACGGTCAGCCGTGACACACGCCCCCAGTGGCAGTTTGAGGGGACACAGAAACAGCACTTCTCAGATGGGCACAATGCGGAAGAAGCAAGAAGCCAACTTTCAGACAGGACCGCAGACACTGCACGGAGCCACGACGGGAGTACACTGTGATAGCAGCTGTTTTAATGTTGCCTAAGAAAGTAGACTTACTGCCCTCAGTGCGACTGGCGGCATAGGAATGTAGGCTAACTTACAGATGGAGAAAAATTGAAGCTCACGGTACAGTACCACTGGTCTTTGATTTGCAATATGTGGGGGGGAAAACTCTGGGTGGCTCAGTGGGTTAAGCATCTGCCTTCGGCTCAGGTCATGATCCCAGGGTCCTAGGATCAAGCCCCACACTAGGCTCCTTGCTCAGCAGGGAGTCTGTTTGTCCCTCTGCCTGCCACTCCCCCTGCTTGTGCTCTCTCTCTCTCTCTCTCTCTCTCTGACAAATAAATAAATAGAATCTTGGGGGGGGGGGGGGGGGAATTGAAGCTCACAGGAGTGAAGTGCCTGGCCCGAGTCACAGAGCTGGTAAGTGACAGAGCTGGAATGAAGTCCAGACCATAGCCCAGGGCTGTGCCCACTCCGCTGTGCCTCCTGGCTCAGGGTCTGTGGGATACACCCCTCAGGATACACCTTATTTCTACCCATATGTCCTTATTCTCTGTTATTTTTTTTCTTCTTGCAATTTGTGTTCATACACCCCTCATCTTAGCGTTGCTTCTGTGAGCAGCCTGAGTTAACCTTGAAGCTATAATTTCATTGACAACAAAAACAGCTTTCCTCTATGCATCTCTTTCAACTCTCCGAACATAGTTCTGTTCCAAATACTGTCTTCAGCAAATGGGGACGTGCGAACTCCGCTACCCTCCTTCCCGTTTCTGACACAAAAGGAGCTGCAGCCCCCGATAACCATGGTATTTGAGTCAGTCCGTGAGACCCGGTGTCTCTTGTTGCTGTGGGCCTGGCCCAGGAGTCCTGCTGTCCTCCCCATGCCTCCCTAGAGCTCTGGGGCCTGCCGTGTCCTGGGAGGAAGGAGCCCTCACCAAGCCAAACACACTGTGCTGACTTTATAAATAGCCCTTCGGAAGAACAGGCTCTCAGATTAAGCTCCTGCCAACTCCCTTCTGGTAGCCTTATTTTATTTTTTAACATGCAACAGCCACCTTGTACTGACCCCATCTACAAAACACACACACACATACACACACACACACACACACACACACACACACAATACTGTGTGGGGCTCACAGCCCTGTCCCCCACCCGCCTGCCCTCCTGGGCATGCCCCATAGTTACTCAGTTGAGATCTGGTTGAAAGGCCTCAAGAGCCTTCTGGAAAGGCACAGGTGTGATGCTGAAGCAAAAAAAAACTTCACTAAGAGGCCCTTGCAGGGGTGGGGGTGAGGGGTGCCCCAGCCCCCCTCAGTTTGTCATTTCCCTCCTTCTTCCAGTAGCTGAGTCTCCAGCAGGTAAAATCTGATCTTCTCCCTACCCCATACCCAAAACCTGCTCTTAAAAAGGGGAGAGGACATGCTTTCCCCAGTAAGAATAATGCCCACATTATACTAATACATTGTATAGCACTGTACAACTTACACATGGAGCCTTCCAGCAGCCTCATGGGACAAGCCAGGTGCTAATAAGTCCTCCTCCCAAGCTCTGGCCCGACCTCTACCAGGTCTTGTGATGGACAATCCCCCACTTGCTCAAGGAGCCCAACCCATCCGCAGGGAGCTCTCCTGCCCGAAAGTTCCTTATACAAAGCTGAATCCCATTTCCACTGACCTCAACTGGACCCCCACCAGGGGCTTCTGGCTGGGCTCCCACTGAGACTGAGAAGCTCCCCAGCCCTGCCATGGCAGCCTCCAGACATCATAGCAGGACTGGGGGCATGCCTGGGTCCCCCCAGACTAAGCCACCTGGTTTCTGTTACCCACTCCCCTGTGTCTGAGTTTGGAGCTTTGCACCAGTTTCTCTCTCCTCTTTCATTGCCCATTTGTACAGAGTGAGCTCCCCTTCCAGTTAGTTAGAACACGAGCTCGCGGCCGGTGGATGTCTCCTGCTTGGCACAGAGCACGCGCTCGTCCTTGGTTTACCTGCAGGGGCCTCCCATCGGCCCCATGAGGTGGGAGCTACTCGACGTCCCATCTGACAGCTGAGGGCGCGGAAGCTCCGAATAATACCAGGCCGTCTGACCGCACAGCATGTCCTGCACCTGGACCACTGAGTGTGTGGCCCCGGAAAGCACTGAGTCCATGAAAAGCTGGGGCTGGGGCTGGGGCTGGCAAGAGCCTGAAGTAGCAGCCGCAGCAGGTGCAAAGGATGAACCCGCACTCTAAGTTCATAATCGGTTGAGGCCATCAAAAAGAAAAATAAAGGGAGTGCCATTTAGGATGGATGAAGGAATGTTTTGGATTCCAACTGGGTCAGACAGGTTGGGGGAGGAGAGGCACTTGGGAAAGAAAAAACAGAACGAGCAAAGGCACACCAGGTGAGTCTTGGGAACACCGGCTATTTAGGGGGGTTAAAAAAAAAAAGGCAGGAAAAGGAAAAACTAGGAGATTGGGGTGGATGGAGAGTCCTTTAACAGCTCCCCATGGCAGTCCTGCTGGCCTGGGGCTCCCCAGCATGCCAGAGTCATGGGTTCTAGAGCTCTTGCGGGCGGGGGCGTGGAGAGCTGTTTCCACATTGACTCATCCACCATTCACTTGCAGCACAGTTCACGGGGGAGGATGAGGCTCTGGCAGTCCGGGACAGCCCACTCCCCTTGACAACCACGCCCAGCGTCAGCCCAGCCCACCGCCCTAGGCGCCCGCTCACCCTTTTCATTCATTCCCTCTCACCTCAGCTCAGATTAATGCCAATAAAATCTTAGCCATGACTGGAACAGATACACACAAGCATTTTCACTATTATAGGAATGTTTTCCTTATATGAACATTCCTAACTGAGGGTCAAAGACAACCAATAAACAGACTTGAAGCCAGCCATCCCTGGTGGACTTGTTGACAAAATAATTCACAGACCGTCCTCAGGCCTTCAGCCACAGGCTGTAAACAAGCTTCCAGTCTCTGAATGAAACGTACAGACACCAAATAAAACCATTCATCTTTAAAAATCATCTCAGAACCCAGGAGTGCCTTCTCTTTAGCTCAGATTCAGGGCTGCCTGGGTGGCTCAGTCAGTTAAGCGGCTGCCTTTGGCTCAGGCCATGATACCAGGGTCCTGGGATCAGGTCGTGCATCAGGCTCCTTGCTCAGCAGGCAGCCTGCCTCTGCCTGCCACTCTACCTACTTGTTCTCTCTCTCTCTCTTTGACAAAAAAAAATAAATTAAATCTTTAAAAAATAAATAAATAAAGAGCTCAGATTCAAATGGTCATGTGCTATTACAAAATGCTGACCGTAAAACACCACATGTCTGCTTTATTTGATTTTTGTACTTTTCCGATGAGATGCCTGGGCATTTCAGTTTGGCTGAGAGAGTCTTAGGGTGTCAGTAATTATGTTGGGTAAACCAGTGCCCCAGGAAACGTCTCAAGCCAACTGTGCTACGATTTGAAAAGTCCCTCTAAGTTCCCCTCCCTTGCTTTGTATGTTGGCAAGTGATGACACGGTTTCAGTCCCACTGCAGACCAACCGGGTTCATTGAGTTTCCATCATGTCTCCAGGATTCCACTCCAGGACATTCCTGAAGAATGCCACTACCTAATATTTCACCCAATTGATCCTGAAACATACACTGTAATTTCTCAGACCACACATCCTGATTTGGGGTGTCAGAACCTAGACTTACTCTAAGTACAGGGTGAGAAAAGAGTACTATGAGTTCACCCTCCCCTGCATGAGTTCGCATCTGCGGAAGGACAGAGGAATTTCTATAACTGTTAGCAACCATAGCACAAACAGCAGATAAAGAGTGACAGGGTCTGGGACAAACAAATTACAAAAGGAGGAGATAATTGTAGCTCAGAGAAAGGCTCCGTGGAAAAAACAGCATATCCCTGCAGCTCAGAGCAGAAGTAGGATTTCAAGAGGTAGGAAGGAGTTAGGAGAAAGAGTGTTCTTGCTCTCAAGGGAAAATGGAACGTGCGCGATGTATGGGACAGTAAGTCATGCTCCCCTGTGGCTTGGAGAAGGGTCAGACTCCAAGAAGACAGGACTGGAAAAGTGGGCTGGTCTGATTTTGCAAGGCTCTAGAATGCCATGACCACAGAGGCTGGTTAAGTTTTTCCTTTCCTCCTGTGACTCAGCTGGCCTGCATTTCCCAGCCTCTCTCAAAGTTAAGTCCCTCCATGTGACTCAATTCTGGCCAACAGGATGTAACAGAAGTGATGTAATGGACTCTGCTTCCAGGCCTGGCCACAGTCCCACCTCCTGAGGCCGCAGCTGGGCCTCCATCCAGGGGCTTCTGCTCTGCCTGCCGGTTTGGACGTCAGCACGCATGGCAAGCTTGGAGCCACGAGTGGAGACGGCCTCACCCTTGATTGGCTGTGTGATACAGAGCACAATACTACCTCCCACACCAAGCCTGCTTCCAAGGGGCCTTTTCCTGAGTGAGAAGAAAACTCATATGGTGTGGGGTCCCTGAGATTTCAGGGCCCATTTCTGAGCCCTGAAGTCAGCAATTCTCCACAAAAATTCCATGCTCCTCCTAAGGCCCCAAGAGCTAGGCTTTCGGATGGTGACCCCAGTCGCAGGGCGGAAGCCAGTATGGACCCTGGTGTGGGGGGGCCTTGCTCAGACACCACGGAAGGGCTGATGAGAGACCAGATGTGAGCTTAGGCAGCCATGTGGGAGGAGGGAACCTGGGGGCTGTTTCTCATCATCCACTCACTTCTTCCTATCCCAGTTTTATGCACCTGGTTATTTCTCAAAGGTCACGACTGACCTCCTCATCCTTAATCCAGGATTCCTCATTAGCAGCGTCAGCCTGTGGCGTGAGACACTTTGAACCACTGCCCCCTTTCTTGGCCTGTCTTACCTCTCTGCCTCCCTGGCTCTTCCCACGTCTGAACCCTCCTTCTCTCTCCGTCAACTCTCCCGCCTCCATCAGACCCACAGGGTAAGTCACCCTGAAGCTTCTGGCATAGAGCCTGTACTTCTCTCTCCTAGACACATGGATTCCCTGGGGATCGCACTCACCATCTGGCCTCTACCTCCCTGCTCATGACCCCTGGGGCTACCTCACTTGCCCCGACTTCCCTTCTGACCTCCAGATCAAAGTGTCCAGTTTGCCATGTGAACAGCCCCACACAGATGTCCTCCAGGCACCTCAAGTGTGACCTCTTCAAAACAGAATTCATTCTCTTGTCACCACCTCTCACGACCGACCCTCCATCCTCCAACCGAATCTGCGCCTTCTCCGTCTCTGGTTGTGGAGGACCGTTGGTGAGCGGTTCAGGGGCAGGCGTGACACAAAGAGCTTGACCATCTTGCCAAAACCAAGAAGTGACATCCAAGTTCTAAGAGCTCTACCTTGAATCCCAATCCCTTTGGAAAAGGGGTTGGTCTAACACGAATTCCAGTTTCACAGCCTGTCATCCCACTGTCTTGATTTCCACAAAAGCACCTCTCTCCAAATCACATGGCAAAGTGTCCACTCTGCTCAGGTTTCAAAGCAGGTGGTCCTTTCTTATCGTCTCCCCACTTACCTTGGCTTTCAATTCCTTCTTAGTCAAGTTGCTTTTCACTTTTCCAATCTGAAGACATTTCCTTTTCAGAGAGTAGAAGCCAAAGACCATTTGACCAATCCTGCTCATTCTCGGTCATCAAAGGGCATTACGTATTTCCGCCAGGTTGTAAGCCTATCCCTTCCTCGAACTTCCTGCTCAGAAGAAAGCTTTCAAGCCTTTTAATTCTCTTCATATTTTCACAAGTTTTAGTTCATTCCACGCTCTACCTGAATTAGTCTGGACTCTTTGGGTGACAAGTGACAGAAATCCAAGCTAAGGAGGGATTTAGCAGTTCAGGGACCAAGCCACAGGCAGAAGGCAAGCAGAGATGGAGAGGCCTTGAGGACGGCCCCCAGGCCACGTCAGGGCCACATCAGGGCCTCAGAACCCACTGGGCTCACCCTTTCTGCTCTGGTCAGTTTCTCTGGTGTGCAGACTTCTAGCCAAGCCAGCTTCTCTGTGGAGTAGATTCTTGTCAACAGCGGCTCTGACTCATCTGTGACAGATCGATCTTTAACCAGAAAGTAAGGGCCTTTCTCTGGGTTCTGGTGTGGAAAAGCCCAGGGAAAATTCTGGTTAGCTCAGCTTGACTCAACCTGATTATACTTCTTGGAACAGTAACTGTGAACAAATTGCTGAAATAATTTACCCACCCTGGGTCACGTACCCATTTCTAGCATCAAGGAAATAGAGTCTGCTGCCTGAAGAGAGGGAGAGGGTGCTGGGCAGATAAAATTAATAGATGTATGCTCTGTTAGCTTCCCTATAAATATATTTCCTTCAATGCATGTGCCTTTCCTGACCTCTAGATCCAATATGGTAAACAGTTGCGAGTTACCGGGTGGTCTGTCATGAATGCAGAGCAGAGAAATGAATCTTCTCCAGGCACTATGAAGAGGAAAATATTACAGAGTTCTAGTCCAGGAACTCTGCAGGGACAGTGATCTCCAGTGATCACTTCTGGCCGTAATTGTCTGCCCACTGCCCTTTGGCACCGCCTCACCTCCTTTTCTGCACTACTCCCCGCTGACCTGTGCTCTAACTACCAACTTCTAGGCTGCCACAGTTAAGCCCAAAGTGTCCCTTTCCCAGTCCCCTAAATTCCCAGTGATGACACCTTACCTAGGAACATCCTTCCCCAAAGTCAACTGTCCAGAAGACTAAAATCTTATGGAATTAATATCAGCTCGATGCTTCGGAGGAAAGCAAACTGACAAGGAATTCACCTCCAAGCATGAATGACAAGTTCATCATCAACCCTACTGAATTTCTAACGGGTAGAAGATCTCTATGACCTGCATTACATCCCACCAAAAATCCATAGGCTGAAGTCCTAACCCCCTCAGAATATGCCTCAGAACATATGTGACCATATGTGGAGACATGGTCTTTAAAGAGGTAATTAAGTTAAAATGAAGTCATTAAAGCGGAGCCCTAATCCGACATGACTCGTGTCCTTATAAAAAAGAAGGGATCAAGACGCACACACACACACACACACACACACACACAGAAGGCAGACCATGCGAGGACACAGGGAGAAGCTGAGGAGAAAAACCAGAGAGGCTCTGCTGACATCTTGACCTTGGACTTCCAGCCTCGAGAACTAGGAGGGCTAAATGTCTGTTGTTTCTATAGCCCCCACTT
Source organism: Mellivora capensis (assembly GCA_004024625.1). Taxonomy (NCBI): domain Eukaryota; kingdom Metazoa; phylum Chordata; class Mammalia; order Carnivora; family Mustelidae; genus Mellivora; species Mellivora capensis. The sequence continues at coordinate 24,116 of PISX010007684.1, forward strand.
TCTTACCCCTCCCCCCTCCATCTGTGGTACCTGGTTCTGGTCGCCCTCACAGACTAATGCCTTTTCTCTTCCCACAGGCCTAGAAAAATGGCAAGCTGCCTCCTGTCTTCAGAAAGGCTGCAATTTCCCCTTCCGGCAAATCATTCCTGAAATGGATCAGGGGACCCCACTCATACATTCAAACACACATGGAAAAACAGGATGTACATACCAGAAATATTTCACCTCCTTCTCTCTCTCAGCAGAACCTTTATAAGGTAGAACTGAGATGATCCTTTCCCAAAACGATGAATAAAGTTGTATTAAAAACACACACAATCCGGGAGTTGAGGACTTGGCCTGTATGGGTACGAGGACCACGTGGCTTGCGTGGCTTTGGGACGGCCTGGGACGGGACAGGCGGCCCCGAACCAGGGTGCGCACACCCCCGGTGGACATCAGAATAGAAACCACATGGAGAGCACTAGTCGAGGTTTGCTGACCAGAATACTAAGTAGGATGCATTTAATGGCCAGACCAAAGGCACTCATCTCTGTCCATAGGGAAATAGACGTTTCCAGCTTAAAGTTTGTAACACTCGTAATCATTTTGGTGAGGTTTTCCCCGGACGGTCCCTGGGAGCCATCAACGCAGATGTTTCCTGCATGTTGAAGGCACGGATATGGAATCTTTAAACCCGTCCAGTGACAAGGCAGCCTGAGTCGCCGGAGGAAGAGCGAAGTCGGCCACTGCCAGCCAGGCGAGGACGGGGCCGGGCAGCCAGACTCTCTGTGGACAGAACGAACTGTCCATTTAACACAAGGGTTGCTTCTTTTTTCTTTCTAAAGAAAACACTGATAAACAATGGAAAGGACACCAAGGGTCTAGCCAAAACAAAACCCTCACTCAACAGGCCCAGGGGCAAGCTTGGGAAGTCAGATGGTGAGGCTGGATGCTGAGAGGGGCCTTCCAGAGCCCTCCCGTGTTGCAGCGGGGGACAGGGCCTGGGAAGTGGAGTGACTTGGGTTAGCTCACACGGCTACAAAGAGAAAGACTTATTCAAACCCAGACTTGAGCGTATTTTCACTACCTCACACTTTCAGTTCTCTGCTTACTCTTGTCTTCTGGAATCCCCCTGAGCACCCTTTGCCCAAACATGTGTCCCGTGGGTGCCCTCTGCCTCTGCCTGCCCCCCAGCAACCTCAGGGGCTTGCCTGCCCACACCCACCTCCTGCTGGAATTTTCCTTCCTTTCCCAACCTCCCCTATTTGAATCACTCTCAGCTTTGCTCCCTCTCAGTCACGCTCTGTCCCTGGACACTGTCACAGCTTCCTAGCTCCCTGTGTTCTGGGCTGCACTGGCTCTACCTTATGCACGGATGCCTTCCAGAACCTTCTCTCTGTTACAGCACCTCCGCAGCTAGCATGTTACCCTTTAGAGGTGAGGCAATGGAGCCCAGTATCACGAGGCAGGACTTTGGGATCAAAAGATCTGGTCCAGGTCCTGGCTCCATCAATCTCTGGCTGTAGGGTCTTGGGCAACCTCTTTCATTGTGAAACCTCCAATATTACATAAATGGACATTATAATTATCCTTACTGTTAATGTATAACCTACTTGGAATCCAACTCTTGGATTCCTGTCCCGACTCTGTTTCTTCTTAGCTCTATAACTTCAAGTCGGGCTCCTGAACCATCTTGACTGGTTGTCTTTCTGTACAGCGGGGATGACAGTGATGAAACCTACCTGACGATTGGTCCGTACATGAACTTAAAAACAATGTCTGGCATACAGGAAACACCTTAGAAAAGTTTGGTGTCACCATTTACAAACGATGAAGTACAATGCAAGAGTTACTTATATAATTTTAAAATATCAATTTCTCTCCAGCATTGCCATATCATAAGGGACAGGTCTCTTTTGGTGGCAAAGAAACCTAACCCCAAGCATCCATGATGAAAGGACACTTGGAGACTCATGCCATGGAAAAGTCCAGAGGTAGCTATGGTGTTAGGCTTGGTAAAAATCTTGCCTAGAATGGAAGGAGGTGGGAAGGTCTGCAGAAAGAGGCAGGTCCAGCTCTGTGTTAAAGTTATCAGACAGAGGCTTGGTTCCTGCCTAAGTTTACATCCAAAGGGCTCAATTCAGAGCAAGAAGATGAAATAGTCCGGGGCACCTGGATGACTCAGTGGGTTAAAGCCTCTGCTTTATCCCAGGGTCCTGGGTTCGAGCCCCGCATCAGGCTCTCTGCTTAGCAGGGAGCCTGCTTCCCCTCCTCTCTCTCTGCCTGCCTCTCTGCCTACTTGTGATCTGTCAAATAAATAAATAAAATCTTTAAAAAAAAAAGAATATGAAATAGTCCAAGTTAGTGGGTATGGCCCCTGCTCTTTTGATCACATGCAAAGGACATGCACCATCTGGCATTCGCGTGTTTTTTTTTTAACCTATGTGCTTTCTGTGTCCAGTCCTATCGGGAGGGCTGTCAGAGGCCTCTCCCATCACACATGCACTTTTGCAGAGAGGCACACACTGATGCCCAGAAGTCCTCCCACCGTGTGTAGGGAATCATAAGGCCCTCAAGATGGGAAGAGTGGCCTGGGGTAAAAAGGGGAGAAAAGACCAGGAGAGACCATCAAGGGTGGCAGGGAGAGTCCAAGGGCTGCTCGGGGTTCTGGTCACACCGTGTCCACTGGAGACACCAGAAAGAAGAGATGCTAAACTCCTAGGGACTTTGGGTCCCTCCAGAGCCCCTGGCAAGTCCATCTATTTCCAGTCTAAGGTGTTTATTTCAATTTCTGGAAAATTGCATCCTCCCTACCCTAATCCACCCACCCTTCACACCCCACCTTAATGTGTGCCGTGTTTACAGGATGTTAAGCCAAGAACAGCCTTGGGGTCCAGAGGAGGCATTTCATTTGCTGGTGAATTAATTCATCCACGTGCTCCTTGTAACAAATGCAAGCCTCTTTCCAAGCAAAGGCATTGCATGCTCTGAAGTTATTTTTGCCTGTGCAAGATCGTATGGGCCCAGAGCTAGGCATGTCCCCCAGAGTGACTGGGGACAGCTGCTCCTGACTTCGGGGTCAGAAAAGGAGATAATGTGACGCAGGAGAATGTGCGGGACCTTTCAGATCAGTTGCTGCTCTTTCACTGACAGGAGGATGACCTTGGACAGGGCTCTAGGCCACCTGAGCCTCAGTTTCTTTATCTGTGAAATGGGGATAATTGTGCCTTCCCTGTCTACAGAGAGGGCACCCCCCCCTTTGCCGTGGGAGTTCCCAGATCCGCCAAGTTCTCCCTTCACCTCTGCAGTGCAGGCACGTCCTGCAGAAACCCCTCCGAGAGCCTCTCAGGGGTCAGCAGGTGTAGACCAGGTGCAGGTTCAAACTTTGACCATCAGCTCACTCATGCATTTTGATAAGGAAAACACGGGGCAGGTTTTCCAGCTTGTCTTACCTTGATATTTCTCAAATGGAAAACTCCCAAGAAAGAAAGGAGAAAGCAAACAGAGCTGAGGAAGAGAAACCATGAAGATCAGTTGTGACTCCACTTGCTTTTTTTTTTTTTTTTTAATAGCATTGCTCCACCTCCCAGGGGCTTTCCTGCACTTTTGTCACAGCAGCCTTCTGAGGTCAGAAGGACGATAGACCCCTATGTCATTGATGACCCAGCCAGGTGAAGTGCCCTCCCACTTGGCCAGACTGGTGTCCATGGGTTCAACCCCAGCTTCAGTGCCTGTCTCCTGTGGTGCACTGCAGGGACAAGGGGGTAATGACAAGAAAAAGACTGAGTCTGGCCCTTGGCACCCACCCTGGTGGAATTGAGAACCTTTGGCTTCTTCTCAGCCTGAGAGCTTAACGGCTCAACTGTTCCCCAAGTATCGCACAAGCTAGAAGGGGCCCCCACATCCAGTATAAGGGCTATCTTGCATTGGACAGCAGGAGGACTGTGGCTACCCAGGCATATCCTTCAGTCGCCTTCAAACAGTTGTCGGAGGCCTTCTGTCACTAAAGCTCCCTGGGTGGTCCCTTTAAAGTTCTTTTCAGTTTCTGCAAGATAAAAAGTAAGTTGCATTGGGCTGGACCCTCCAAAAAGCAGTGGCCAAGATGGAACTAAATATGCAAGGATTTCATGAGGGGAAATGCCTGGGTCAAGAGAAAGAGGAAGGGGTCCGAAGAAGGCATGGGGTCTGCCTTCATGCCCCAGCACCCGCCGTCACTGAAGGGAGCAGCCCATGGTGGGTGTGGCCTCAGCACAAACCCAGCACAGGGCTTGGTGCCACAGCAAGGGCCTTGGTCACAAACGCTCCCCCAATTGCCCAGAGCAGGGGGTCGGCTGAGCTCATTCTAGAAGCCACCATGAGGCGGGTAACAGTTTCCAGTATAGAGAATGTCCTCTTGCCCCTGTCCTATCAGTTCAGAAAGGCAGCTAGTGACCAGGTTTTTCAGAAAGAAAAGTGTAGAGAGGGCTCAGTGTCGGGGATGCCCTCGACATCAACATCCAGAGCAAGAACCCAGGATAGATGCCCAAACAGTGCGAAACAAATGTTCACTGGTTCTCGGGAGCCCAGGGCCCACCTCCACATACCCACAACCCAGACTGCACCTCGGTTACCACAGTATCCTCAGAGAGAGGACATATCTATCTATCCCATACCTGGCCTCAATGGATGGTACCAAAGGAGGGTAATGCAGAGCAAGGTCCCCAGCCACCAAAGGGCAAAAATCAAAAGCTGACTTCATTTGGGTCACTAACTGTTGTAGCTTAGGAATCAATGACCTTTGACAAAAGACTCTGAGATGTGGCCTCCAGCTGAGCCCTGAGCCAGCCTCCTCCTGTGGGGCGTGTGTGAAGCCAGCTTTGGCCCTCACTTCCCCACAACCAGGTGCCTGCTGGCCAACTCCATCTCCCCGTGGACCTGTGGCTCCAGCAGGGCCCGGCTGGGCGGCACCAAGGGAGGCAGTGAAGGTGTAAAATTTAGGGAGGCATCGCTGTCAGAGTGGTGTGACGGCAGGGCGGCCACTGAGCATGAGGGCCCCTCAAACATTCCGTCCTGGGGGGCCTCTCTTGCCTCCCTGGACACAGCAGTCACGCTGGTGTACTGGGCAGCCCCTGGAGCCGCTCCTTCTGGTCCACCCCACTGGACTGAAGCCCCCCTGCCTTTCAAGAGCTATCCAAGACACCCTCGCCCACTGGCCCTTCCCGCAGCACCCACCTACTTCCGTGCCCACTCCTGGAGATTCCACCCGCAATCTGTTCATGGCGGATGAAGAACCTTTCCCACGGCAACTTTGCGTTGCCCCTTTTCGTGTGGACACCCCCTATCTCCCACCACCAGTCTCCAGACACCTACAGACAGAGCCTGTCTTTCCAGCTCTGTGCCCCCTTCAGACCCTCCACAGCTCTGGCTGCCAAGTGATGGAAGAGGCGCTGGGGGCCTCGTTCTCCGCATCTCTGGCAAGTCGCCAACACGGTTGCTGTACGCCCGAGGCCCAATCCCACTTGCTTTACAGAGAGGAGGATGCTGTGGATTCATCACGAGGAAGCACAGCGCAGAGTAGCAGTGAAGCACGTGGGGGCCTGCATCCTATGTGGCAGCGTTGTCCCGTGAGTGTCCCTCTGGGAAGCCAGGCCTCGTCTCCGAGGAGGGTCTGCGGCATCAAAGCCTTTCACTTAAAAATGCTGTATTTCAGCAGAGCTGTCATCTCAACTCACACCTGCAGCAACTGCTCTGCACAAATTCCATGGGACAAGGCAGCATCAAGGTCGACTCCCTTGTCGTGAAGGCCATGTAAGGTCAAGCATGAGTTGACACACGGGGTCCAAGTCAAGGGGGAAACAATGCCCCGGGCACTTTGGCAGCATTTGTCCCACAAAATTCCACTGGGACTTTGCATATTCTCCAGCACATCAGGAAATGGAACTCTGGCAAATTCCGTCAGTTCCATCAGCTGCAAGAAGGGGAGCAGAATCGGTGGCTTGTTGGTGTGCAGAGAGTTGACTGCAAGTCACTGGGGCTCTGTGGTCACCTCTCAAAGAGGCAAGCAGACTCCGCTCTGGGTTTCCTTGCAGGTTGTGTTTTTTTTTTTAATTGTGGCAAGACACATAAAACTTACCATTTCTTTAAAAAGATTTTATTTATTTATTTGACAGAGAGATAAAGAGAGCACAAGTAGGCAGAGTGGCAGGCAGAGAGAGAGGGAGAAGCAGGTCTCCTTGAGGACGTTGAGCAGGGAGCCCAACATGCGGCTCGATCCCAGGACCCTGGGATCATGACCTGAGCCAAAGGCAGCCGCTTAACTGACTGAGCCACCCAGGCGCCCCAAAATTTACCACTTTAATGTGTATACAGTTCAGTGGCATAAAACACATTCTCAGTGTTACGTAACCTTGGCCACGAACCATCTTCCCCAACTGAAACTCTGTACCCATTAAACAAGTCCCTATTCCCCCTCATCCAATCCCCCTCCCCCATTCTGCTTTCTGCCTCTGTGAATCGGACTACCCTAGGGGCCTCATCTAAGTGGAATCATCCCTATTTATCCTTTTGTGGCTGGCTGAGTTCGCTGAGCACAATGTCCTCAAGGTTCACCCGTGCTGCCGCCTGTGTCAGGATCCCCTTCCTTTTCCAGTCTGGATTGTATGCCAGTGTGTGTACTGGGGACATGCATATTCCTTGGTTTGCATATTTCCCTAAGGCATGGGTCTCGAGATGTCTTCTGCATGAGAATCCCATCGAGAGCTTGTGAGAAAGGCAGGTCAGCGGGTCCCACCTGCAGATATGCTCTTGCAGATCTGAGCTTGATGCCACCGGTGCATTGAAGACACTGAGAAGCACCGCTGTGCAAACAGAAAAGCGAGGGGGGCTGAGCAGAGAGTAGCCAGAGTGTCCAGCCAGGGCAGGGACCAACAAGAGAAGCCAAGCTGCCGAAGTATAAGATGCAGCGGACGCTGCCGCCTTGAAGTGGTGACATCAGGACCCCCACCAGCCCTCAGTCAGCAGCCCGAGCCCATCCGTCAATACTGTCAGCTCCTCGTGACCTATCGTGTGCATCACGGGCTCCGGCTTTGAGTCCTGACGCTGCTTCTCACCAGCCCCACGACCCTGGGCAAGTTACTCAGCCTCTCTGGGTCTTATTTTCTTCATTTCTAAAGTGGGGTTAAAAATATAGTGCTCACCTTATCTTACAGCGTTGCCGTGAGGATCAAATGAGATGATGGTTTACAGTGCTTCGCGCGGGTCTGAATGCACAGTAAGTGCTCTGAACAGTAGCTTTCCTCCTGCTGGCGTTTTCATCTCTCCCACTTACCCACGGCTGCATAACCAATTACCCAACATGTAGTGACTTAAAACAATAAGGGCATTTATGTTGCTCCCAGACCTGGCACCTGGACAGGTCTTGGCAAGGACAGCTCATCTCCCGTCCATTAGACATCAGCTGACGGGGCTGGAAGGCTGCTGGCTGGAAACACCTGGAACCCGGGGCCCTCACCTGTCAGGTGTTGCTGGCAAGTCAGCCAGGGCCTTGGCCAGGGCCATCTCTGGAGCACCCATGTGGTGCTTTCCATGCTGCCTAGAAATGGGAGCGAGCCTCCCCAGAAAGAGAGAGCCAGAGACAGAGAGAAAGAGCCAGGGAGCAAAGCAGAAACAGTATTGCCTTTGAAAGCAGGTTTCCGAAGTCATCCAGTGCCATTTCTGCCACATTCTCTCTCTCTCTCTGCAGTGAGTCACCAGAGCCGGCCCATTTTCAAAGAGCTGGGAATTAGAACCTACCTTTCAATGGAGAAATGCCAAAGAATGTGTGGAAATGCTCCAAAACCGCCACATTACCTGACCCCCACAGGGTGGGCCAGTTTCTTCTGATCTCGTTTCCCGGCTTCACGGGGTAACGAGATCCAAATCCTCGCATTTACGGTGCCTTACCTACAGTGATTCATCAGCCCTCCACAGCCTGGTCCAGCACCCCGAGGCTGTGTGACCATTGGGCACCCACTGGCCCCGTCATAATCAGACACACAGGCCAGAAGTGGGGGAGGGGCAATGTTGGGCTGGAAAATCACATCAGGTGAGCAAAGCATGTGGGAAGAAAGAAGACAGGTAATGTCACGAGCTCAGACTCTCCCTCTAACACCTTCCGCACTGTGCAGCCAGCAGCGCTCTGGTGCAAAAATGTCGTGAGTAGAGTAGTGAGACTCCAACCCAGCTCTGCTGTCTCAGTGCCCTGCCTGAGATGCACCTTGGCAGGTGGGGTCTAAAGCTCAGAGGGTGGATGACCACCCCAGGGTGCCAGACACAGAGAGGGGCATCCACAGCGGCCAGGACTCACGGGCTCCCCAGGGACGGGAAGGCCTGAACAGACCACCATGACACATTCACTGAGCGCCAGCTACATGCGAAGCGCTTAGAACTCCCTAAGTTTATGCTTCTGTCCTCTACAGGTCTCATCCACAATCCAGACCCCCACTGTAGCCCTGAATCATCCAAGAATGTTTCAGTTAGGGTCAGCGGGACCTATTTATTATGACCAAAAAGGGGGCTATCCTTTAGGAAGATTTGCACCAAAGAGTTGAAACTGGGCCAGATAACCCAAGAAACATAGTCTATTAATTAGTCAGGGTTCTCCAGAGAAAAAGAACCAAGAGGATATGAGTATAGAGAGAGGAAGAAAGGTTGTTTGCTTTTCTTTCAGGAATTGGCTCACATGATTGTGGAGGCTGACAAGTCCGAAATCTGCAGGGCAAGGTGGGCAGGCTGGAGACCGGGGAGGAGCTGATGCTGCAGCCATCGGGAGGCGGAATTCCCTCTTCCTCAGGGCACCTCAATCTTTTCTCTTCAGGCCTTCAACTGGATGGGTAAGGCCCACCCACCACACAGAGGATAATCTGCCTTACCTAAAGTCTTGTGACTAAAATGTTAATCCCATCAAAAAATACCTTCATGGGGTGCCTGGGTGGCTCAGTGGGTTAAAGCCTCTGCCTTCGGCTCAGGTCATGATCCCAGGATCCTGGGATCAAGCCCCGCATCGGGCTCTCTGCTCAGCATAAAATTAACCGTCACAGCTACTTATATAGAAAACTCATTTTCATTAAAATCGATTGTTTTAAAGCACTTAGTTGTGAGTACTGAGCAGAAGAGTACACATTCTCTAGGAGTTTCTACAGAACTCCTTCTACATAAACTCCTGAAATGACCCTATGCATCACTAAGCCCTTTAGATTAATTGAAAAGGGTAGTTTATAAACCTGACAGGGTGATCATGGATAATAATAATAGTAATAATAATAATAATGGTTTTTTTAAAAGCCATTTTCTTGAGAAAATTTCAATCCTATGCAGAACTAGAGAGATGAATATGAAGAATCCTCCAGTAGCCAATTTCAACCACTATCAACATTCTGCCTTACCTGTGTCATATGCCCCCTTTCCACAAACATACATAAACTTCTTTCTTCTGCAGCTTAGAGCAAATCTCAGCCATCATATTGTTTTCCCCGTAAATATTTCAGGATGTATCTCTAACAGATAATAAGACTGTCGAAATATAGCCATGACACCATTGTTCCACCCAACAAAATCAACAGCATCTACTACATCTAATTAGATTTTTAATCTAATACATCTAATACAGATTTCATGTTAGGTTTTCCCCGGTTGTCCAAAAATACCTTTTTCCAGTTGGTGGTGGGATACTTGGAAAGGAATTGACCTTCTGGAGAATCAAGGTAGAGAAACAAAAGAGTTTTTGCCTTTGGACTTCTCCGCTGGAATATCCCTTCCTCCCGACCTCCACCGCACCCATCATTCTCTAAGCAGAGCCAAAGGTCAAGGGGACACTTTCAGAGTCTACTGAGGAAAATGTTCCAGAGCCATGCAGGTAGGACTTGTAGTATAGTGCAGACTTCTCCTCCAAGAGATCCTACCTCCTTGGACAAACAGCCCTTTCTCTGTCCCCATTCTGTGAGGGGCCAAGAGATCAGAGGGCACACCATGACTGTCAGCACACCCACTGCAGAACCTCGGTGACTCTGTGTGGGCCATGAAAGTTCAAAGGTCTTAGGATGAGCTTAGAATGGGCTGCCTCAAGAACCTGGGTCCTGGGGGGTGAAGAAAAGGGGCACACTTGATTATTTACATGTGCAAATATGTAACTACTTTCTCTGAAACCCTTTGAGGGCTCTGTGTGTGCAAAATCATTCATGTACATATGTTTGAGCAAAATTTATGGAGAGACACCCAGAGAGATAGGGACCTTCGTGGGACAAGCCAAGGCTGAATGTGACGCAACCTGTCTGTCTCCCTTCCTAGAGTTCTGTGCACTCAATACTAGGATCTGTGTCCACGCTACAGGTTCTAACAAAAATAACATTATGTGTTAATTACAGGTTTAAAAAAAGTAATTTTGTTTCAATCCTATTAGCTCCGCAGATAAAAATAGTTTTTAACACTTTTATTAAACTTAGTTTCCCTTGTGTTTGCTTTCCCAGGTATAAAAATTTATCTCTTTAGAGACATTTTAGAATCCCTCCGCCTTTTTATAAAATAAGTTCTGGATTCCAAAAGGATAGATTTCGCAGTCAGTATCATTGTTTTTTAAAATCCAAGGTTCTGGAATCTGATCCCACACTTAGATTCTTAATAGCTATCAGACCTCAGACAGGCTCATTGGCCTCTTTGATGTCATTCCTCCACCTGCAAATGGAGGACAATAAGATCTCTCACAGCGCTATTATGAAGGGGTAACAAGATATCACATTGCCCTTCAACAAACCCTTATCAAGTGTCAGACACTATTCTAGGTGTCAAAGACAGAGCTGCAAACACATCCTACAAGGTGCTTGCTCTCTCAGAGCTTTCTTTCTGTTTAGGAAAGCCAAAAATAAAAGAAAAAGGAAGTATCAGATAGGAATAAGTTCTACTCTGAGAATTTTGTAAAACACTTTGCATTAGAGAGGGTCTAGGTGACTCCAAGGAGGCTTTTTCAAGGAGCTAGCAATTAAGCAGAGACTTTCCATGTGAAGATCTTGGGGGAAAAAAAACATTTCAGGCAGAGGGAAGAGCAAGCTCCAATGTCCAAGGGCAGGAACAAGGTCAGTGTGTTTGAGAGGCAGAAAATGAAAGCGGGAAATATACAAAACATGGGGGCTGAGTATGAGTCTTGGAGGCTTGTAGGGGGGTTTAGATTCAGTGTCATTAACAGCCGAAGTCATTAGTAAGTGTATGCCGTTTGCAGGGATCACTCTGTCCTCTGTGCAGAGAAATGACTGGAAAGTGGTAGGAAGAGCAGCAGCGGGGCCAGGCAGAAACTGTTAGAGTAACCCAGCGGAGACAAGACAGTGGCTTAGGCAAGACTGTGAGCGGTGCCATCAGGGAGAAGTGATCAGATTTGGAATACACTTTCAAAACAAACCAGCCAAGACACGTGGATAAATGTAAGGCGCAGTAGGAAGAGATGCATCAGGAAGGATTTCTGTGTTTGAGGTCCCGGAGAGTGCGTAAGTTGGTCGTGCCATTTACTGAGATGAAAAGACTCCGGAGAAACTGTCATGAGGAAGTAGAAAAGCAAGACTTCTGTTACGGCCGCGTAAGTCTGAGATGCTTAATAAAGAGCTAAGTGGACATGTCAAGCTAGCAGGTGGGGGTAGGCATCTAGTGATCGGGGTGGGGGGGGAAATCAAGCTGTTGGGGGTCATCAGTATATAGATGGTATTGAAAGCCAAGGTTGCAAATGAGATTACTGGGGAGAAAATAGGAGCAAGCGTCAACAGGGAGGTTGGGAGGGGAATCCAGAGCTGGGTCTTAGGCTATTCCAACATCTAGAGTGGAATATGCTGGGAAGGAGGAGCTGGTGAGGTGGCAGGAAATCTAGAAGAATGGAACGGAAGGAAAGCTCAGAGAAATGTTTCCAAAAGGAAGGAGTGGTCAGCCTTGTCAAATATTGCTGAAAGACACAGCAATAAAGAGATGGCCATGGACCATAGGATCTGGCAAGACACGGGTCTTTGTTACCTTTGGTAACAACAGTTTCAGTGGGACAGTAGGGTGGAAAGCCTGCCTGAGAGGATTCAGGAGAGCAGGAAAAGTGGAACAGACAATATGGCGTCATTCTTCTGGGAAGGAGAGCAGAAAAATGAATCAGTAGGTAGAGAAGAGAGGCACGGAGATGAAAAAGAGTAAAGAACATTTCAGCAGTCCCTTGGGACAAATGCAGCAGAGAGGGACAAATTGATCATGCTGGACAGGAGGATGGTCTTTGTAAAGGTTTTCACCTTGTTAGTAATTCGTGTAAATACGCATTTGTTTATACTGTTTATTTCACCTAAGAATTCTTCAGCCTAGAGTCTATTTCTCTGGTACTAGTGTAATACCAGAGATATATTTAAAAGTTACACGTTTTAATAGGATGACTCTCTAATCCTCCATTTGTGAGAAAACGCCCCAAAGGACGGGCTTAATTGGATATATGAGATCCTTAGACATGCAAATGCTCACAGCCTTAAAATTATTCATTTCCACTATTCTGTACATACACCAGATAGAGCACACGGTCACTCCCTTTTACGACCTCAGCTCCTGACAAGCTGAATTACTCAGAATTCCCCAAAGGCCACGTTGTTCCATACTGCTGCACCTGGGACCCTCACACCACCCCCGATGCGTCTACCCCAGGAACACCCTCCCGTCACATTCTCTGAAAGCCTCCCTCCCTTGGGTCTGCACTAACCTCTGTAGATCCCTTCTCCTTGTTTTCTTTTCATAAAGGGAATGTGGGACCCAAGAGAGCATTATGAACCAAGGATTACGAGGAAGCCAACTCTGAAACTGAGGTTCGTTTAACAAAAACAATAATGATTTCACAATAATAATGTGTGTGCTTGTAGAAGCTACAAGCAAACAGAAAACAAGAAAGAAGAAATCCACGTTCAACTATGATCACACCCCCAGAAACAGCTACCATTACCATTTTGCTCAATGTTTTCCAGATTCTCTGTAATCCTGCATTTTCCTGCATAGCAAAGAGCTGTCCTAAGACAGCAGAATTACTCGTAGATAACTCTGTCTTTGGCTTGCTGAAGTAACTACCACAAAGGGCTTGCTTAATTTTCTCATGTATTCCCAGAGCCTAGCACAAACACCAGCTCTATAGCAGGCCCATATACGTTTGTGAAGTGAATGAATAAGGGCGTATCCTGCCACAAAACAGCAACATCGAGAATAATGCAGCTCCCTGAGATCACTAGCAGATGAAGACATGGAGACACAGAAAGAAAAAGGAGTTCACCTGTTCTGAAGTGGGAGGATGGAATCCCGGAAGGTTTATGGTCTTTGTTCTAAAAGAGATCCAAAGTGACATTTCAAATCAATGTAACAATATATTTTTTTCTCAGTTTTTATTTAAATTCCAGTGAGTTAGGGGCACCTGGGTGGCTCCATCAGTTAAGCATCTGCCTTCAGCTCAGGTCATGATCCCAGGGTCCTGGGGTCAAGCCCTGGTTCAGGCTCCCTGCTCAGAGGAGAGCCTGCTTTTCCCTGTCCCACTGCCTATTTATGCTCTTTATCTCTCTGTCAAATAAATAAATAAAATCTTTGGGGGAAAAAATTAGAAAAAAAAGAAATTCCAGTGAGTTAGCATACAGTGCAATATTAGTTTCAGGTGTACAATATAGGGATTCAGCACTTCCATACAGCACCTGGTGCTCATCAGGACAAGAGCCCTCCTTCACTTCCATCACCTGTTTCCCCCATTCCCTCTCCCCACCTCCCCTCTGGTAACCACCCGTTTGTTCTCTAGAGTGAAGAGACTGTTTCTTGGTTTGCCTCTCCTCCCTTTATTTTTCTTTTTTTTTTAAGATTTTATTTATTTATTTGACAGACAGAGATCACAAGTAGGCAGAGAGGCAGGCAGAGAGAGAGAGGAGGAAGCAGGCTCCCCGCCGAGCAGAGAGCCCGACTCGGGGCTCCATCCCAAGACTCCAAGATCATGACCTGAGCCGAAGGCAGAGGCTTTAACCCACTGAGTCACCCAGGCGCCCCCTCTTTATTTTTCTTTGCTCATTTGTTTTGTCTTGTTTCTTAAATTCCATATGTAAGTGAAATCATTTGCTATTTGTCTCTTTCTGACTGATTTACTTCACTTACCATAATAGTCTCTAGCTCCATCCATGTCATTGTAAAGGCAAGATTTTATTCTTTTTATGGCTGAGTAATATTCTATCATATAGATATAGATGTGGATATATCGATATATCTATATCTCTAGATATCACATCTTCTTTATCCACTCATCAGTCAAGGGACACTTTGGCTGTTTTCATGATTTGGCTATTGTAGAAAATGCTGCTATAAACATTGGGGTGTATGATCCTTTTGAATTAGTATTTTTGTACACTTCAGGTAAATACCTAGTAGTGCAATTTCTGGGTCACAGGGTAGTTCTATTTCTAACTTTTTGAAGAACCTACATACTGTTTTTCACAGTGGCTGCATCAGTTTGCATACCCTCCTTTCTCCACATCCTTACCAACACCTGTTGTTTCTTGTGTTGTTGGTTTTAGCCATTCTGACAGGTGTGAGGTGAGATCTCATTGTAGTCTTGACTTGTATTTCCTGGTTCATCATTGATGTTGCACATCTTTTCAAGTGTCTGTTGGCCATCAGTATGTCTTCTTTGGAATTGCCCAGTTTTTTAATTGAATCATTCATTTTTTGGATGTTGAGTTTTATAAGTTCTTTGTATATTTTGATACTAACCCTTTATCAGGTATTTCATTTGCAATTATCTTCTCCCACTCTGTAGGTTGCCTTTTAGCTTTGTCGTTTCCTTCACTGTACAGTTTTTATTTTGATGAAGTCCCAATAGTTTATTTTTGCTTTTGTTTCCCTTGCCTCAGGAGACATATCTTAAGATAGAAGTTGCTGTGGCCAGTATCAAAGAGGTTACTGTCCGTGTGTTTATGTTCTCCTCTAGGATTTTGATGGTTTCAGTATTCACATTTAGGTCTTTATTTTTTTTTTAACATTCTTTTTTTTTAATAATTTATTTACTTGTCAGAGAGGGAGGGAGAGGGAGAGAGAGGGAGCACAGGCAGACAGAGTGGCAGGCAGAGGCAGAGGGAGAAGCAGGCTCCCTGCCGAGCAAGGAGCCCGATGTGGGACTCGATCCTAGGACCCTGGGATCACGACCTGAGCCGAAGGCAGCCGCTTAACCAACTGAGCCACCCAGGCGCCCCACACATTTAGGTCTTTAATCCACTTTGAATTCATTTTTTGTGTACAATGTAAAAAAGTGGTCCAGTTTTATTCTTTTGCATGTTGCTGTCCAGTTTTCCCAACACCATTTGTTGAAGAGACTGTCTTTTTCCCATTGGATATTCTTTCCTACTTTGTCAAATATTAAGTGACCATATAGTTGTGGGTTCATATCTGGGTTTTCTATTCTGTTCCACAGATCTATGTGTCTGTTTTTATGTCAATACCATACTGTTTTGATCACTATAGTTTTGTAATAAAACTTGAAGTCTGGAATTGTGATACTTCCAGCTTTGCAAATCAATGTGACAGTATATTTTAAATAAATATTGCTGAGACAATTGGTAAATAATATAAGCAGAAACTAAAGTTAGAGCCTTATTTCATGCCTTATAGAACCATATAAGAACCGTGTAAGTAAGCACAAAATAACAAAAACATAGCACCAATTGCTTGACAACACAAAATGAAAAAGACCTTTAGAAAATTGAAAGACAGATGGAAAATTATTTAAGTACTAGATCAACAGCCTTGATAGTTCCTGTGAATCAATAAGATAAAAGCACAAATTGGTAACAGGTGATGAAAATGAAATGAAATGTAATTCATAGAAGGAAATGAAAAATGTAACTCATAAAAGAAGAAATACAAATTGATAATTCATATCAGATTTTATGGGAGTATACATATTATAAGACCTAAAGTCACTAGAATTTAAGAATAGCAAATTTTTATTTAAAAACCCTTTTTTTTGTCTACATGATTGGCAAAAACTTACAAAGAATACTAATCATTTTGATGACAATATTTTTTTTTTAAGATTTTTATTTATTTGTTTGACAGAAAGAGATCACAGTAGACAGAGAGGCAGGCAGAGAGAGAGGGAAGCAGGCTCCCTGCTGAGCAGAGAGCCTGATGCGGGACTCGATCCCAAGACCCTGAGATCATGACCTGAGCTGAAGGCAGCGGCTTAACCCACTGAGCCACCCAGGCGCCCCAATTGATGACAATATTTTAAAAAATAGGTCTATGCTGATGGTTGAATTGTACATAGGAATAACTCTTCTATGGGTCAAACTGACAGTATGTGTTAAAAGTCCTTAATGTCTGAATGCTGGTTTACTCATCATTTCCAAAATTAAGAATTTACCGCAAATTTTTATTTTTTTAAGTTCAGTTAGTTAACATATAATGTTAATGTTTCAGAGGTTAGGTCTGTGGTTTATCAGTCTTATATAATATCCAGTACTCATTACAACACATACCCTCCTCAATGTCCATCACCCAGTTACCCCGTCTCTCCACCCCTCTCCCCTCTAGCACCTCAGTCAAATATTTAGACTTATGTGCAAAGATGTTAACTGTAGTAATCTCTGCTGATGAGATTATGGGCTATGTCTTCCCCTTCATTCTTTTCATTGTTTTCCAAGTGTTCTGAATTGAACTTACATCTTATAAGTAGAGTTAAAAAATAAATGACGACTTTCAGTTAAAGATGGCAGATTGAGGGACGCCTGGGTGGCTCAGTCAGTTGAGTGTCTCCCTTCGGCTCGGGTCATGATCCCAGGGTCCTGGGATCAAACTTGATCAGACTCCTGGTTTTGGCTCAGGTCACAATCATAGGGTTGTGAGATCGAGCCTTTGGCCTCTGGACTCAATGTGGAGTCTGCTTGGGTTTCTCATTGGGCTCCTTGCTCAACAGGGAGCCTGCTTCTGCTTCTCCCTCTGCCTGCCGTTCCCCCTGCTTTTATGCTTTCTCTCTCTCTCTGACAAATGAATTTTAAAAGTCTTTAAAAAAAAAAGAGATGGCAGATTGAACATTAATGTTCACCTCCATTTCTTCCCTAAACCAAAATAAAGTAACAGTAAGGTGATTTTTAAGGTATAGACCCAAAAGGATAGAAAAAAAATTGAGGGGGGTGTGTAGGAGGAAAGTTTAGTTAATCTGAGCCAACAGTAACGAAAGCAAAGGGGCAGACTGATTCATCATATACCTTCAAAAGGCTCAGGAGTTGGCAGAACCAGTTTTCTTTAAAAGCAGAGAAAAAGACAGGACTAACAACAGAAGGTTTGGTTGAGAATTTGTTTGAAAAGCACTTAGACCCCACCATCTTTTCTTCCCAACTCCACAAAAGGAAAAGACCTCCACTAGAGAAATATAACTGAACATCTCTGAATTAAAGAACATTAGGCAGAAGTGAGGGCAGGGAAACTATATGGAAGAAAACAACTAAGCAAAAGTGTACTCATTTAATACCTGGGACCCTAGCCTTCCTTCTCTCTCTCTCTCTCTCTCACTCTCTCTCTCTCTTTTAGATTTTATTTATTTGTTTTAGAGAGAGAGAGAGAACATGTGCATGTATGCATTGAGTGAAGTGAGGGGCAGAGGGAGAGAGAGAGAAACCCAAGCAGACTCCACATTGAGTCCAGAGGCCAAAGGCTCGATCTCACAACCCTATGATTGTGACCTGAGCCAAAACCAGGAGTCTGACATCCAACAGACTGGGCCACCCAGGTGTCCCCTTCCTTCTCTTTTTGACTCTGGGAAGACTGGCAGCCAGGCTTACAATTTCCATGCAGAAGATCCAAAATTCTTCTCTTGAGAATCCAGTCGGCCCAAGAGAAAATAATCATTGGAGGGTTTCCTAATGAAAGAGCCAAGCAAAATCACCCAACAATAAGGGCTACTCTCAGTAAAGCTTTCCACCCACCAGCTTCACCATCATCACCATCACAGAGAGAGCACTTCAAACAGATTTTTGGTGCACACTCTTAAGCTATGGGAAGAGTGGCAAGGATCCCCAAATATTTGAGAAAAATATTTACCCCATTTCATTGATGACACAATGTTTGATATGACACAAATGTTTGACATCTCTGAATGAACTTTTCTAAAGTCTGGATAGAAATTAAAAATTGATGGTATTGTAAAACTCTCAGCCAGGAAGCAATCATAATACAGCTGCAACAAATAATTTCAGGAACACCTTCTCATAATGTCAAGAAAGCATCAGCATGAAGGGTCTTAGAGACAATAAAATATGTTGATTTGAAAAGCCAGAGACCAAAACAAACTAAGAAAAGCAAATAAAAAGAGAAAACATCTCCCTAAATCATCACTGACATCCTTAGAGAGATAGTGAAAAACAGTAATCTGGTTGGTTAAATAAAAAAATCTATGAAAGAAGAACATTCAAATAATACTTGGAAATTAAAGTAAGATAGCTTGAAGTAGAAAATTATATAAGAAAAATTCCTGGAAAGAAGAGCAAAAGAGAAAGAAATAGAAAGGGATGGGACGCCTGGGTGGCTCAGTTGGTTGGACGACTGCCTTCGGCTCAGGTCATGATCCCGGAAACCCGGAATCGAGTCCCGCATCAGACTCCCAGCTCCACGGGGAGTCTGCTTCTCCCTCTGACCTTCTCCTCGCTCATGCTCTCTCACTGCCTCTCTCTCAAAATAAATAAATAAAATCTTAAAAAAAAAAAAAAAAAAAAAAAAAAAGGGAAAAAAATTGAAAATTGGTCTGGGATTAAAAAAAAAAAAAAAGGAAACAGAGAAGTCACCAGCAAAATAATTCAAAAGAAAAAAAAAAAAAACCTCTCAGAATTGAAAGATGGAATTTCTACATTAAAAGGGACCCACCAAGTCTCCACGGAGGAAGCAAAATAGATCCACAAAAAAAATACATCATTGTGATATTTCAGAACACTAGGAACGGAGAGAAAGCCCTACAAACATTAAAGGAGAAGAAAAAAAAACCCCACAGGTATTGTGTAACTTACAGGCCAGAAAATAATGAAGCAAAGCCTCTAAATTTCTAAAATAAAATGTTTTCAAACCCAGAATTTTCTACTCATCTATCAACTAAATGAGATGATTAAAAAAAAAGACTTTTTCAGACTTGCAAGGAAAGAGGTGAAGAATTAATCAAGGTAATAGGTAAACTCAGATATATCACTGTGTACACAGCAACCAGTCCAATTTGGAGGTGATCAGAAGATCCAGAAGAGATTCCTTTGAGAAGATGAAATTGAATATATCAGAAGAATTGGCATTGAATTAGTGACAAATATATAGAAAACTAAGCAAATTGGGATACAGGGGTGGCTCAGTTGGTTAAGTATCTGCCTTTGGCTCAAGTCATGATCCCAGGGTCCTGGGATCAAGCCCTCCATCACGCTCCCTGCTCAGGGGGGGCCGGTTCTCCCTCTCCCTCTGTACTCGCTCGCTCTCTCTTTAGAGTAAATAAATAAAATCTTTTTAAATAAAAAGTACTTTTAAAAAAATGAGAAAAGAAAAGAAAGGAAAAAGAAAACTAAACAAATGAAACAAGAAGGCAATTATTAACTCTCAGGAAAACAAAAAGATATAACAGAAAGAAATGATTGTGTATTGCATGATTCAACATCCACTGTCATAATAAACTCTGAATAGTGCACCCACCAAAATTACAATTTAATTATATTGGAAGAATGGAGAAGATGAATTGTGTGCTAGGCAACAGGTAGGTAATAGAGGACAAAGTCCTTGTATTCCATGTGTAAGGTAAATACTTAATTTCCAAAAAAATTTTTTTAAATAACAAAGAAATAGGTTACTTACAAGTTTAGAAATGAATGTCAAAAGGATCAGGTGGTCATTGAAAGTGGAAGCTTCTGGAGAGTGGGACGGGAACTGCTATATTTTATAATTACCCATGTAGAATTATTTCTATATTTGTAGTCTATGCATCTATATCTTCAATGAAAATAAGAGTTAAATTGGGGGAAAAAAGGAAAAGGATAAAGGGATGGACGAACATGGGCTTTGGAAATAGAAGTAGGTTAGACTACCACATATGTTTGTCATTAGCTGTGTGACTATGTCTAGTCACTGTCCAAAGCTCAATCGCCTCATTTGTAAAATAGAAATTAAAATAATCTATCATCTAGGGCTGTTGATGGGATTAAATGAAATCATACCTTTAGAATTGGAGACACTTATTGGTCACTTTGATAGTTCTTACACACCCCTCTACCAGTTGGATCTGATCACTACCTTCAAAGAGTTCAGAATTTGAGAAAAGAAAATGGGTACGTTAGATACTTTGGAAATAAGTCCATGCTTTTTGTTTTTAGGTTTTAAAGGAACGTTTATGGATTCATAGTTTAATTTCTGGATTTTAAGTATTGAGTGCACCCAAACAGTGTATCATAGCTTCAATAACTTCATCCATTTCCTGATAATTCCCTACCACCTACTCTAGCCTCCCTTTTCCCTGGCAGCAGCAGTCTGAAAAAATCCCCAGTTCCCACACATACCCCCTTTAACAAAGTGAAATTTAAGAGCCCTTTGTGGCTATAAATAATCGGGAACTACATGGAGATAAATAAAAATTTTAAAACCATAAGACAGAGGATCATAGGGGAAGAGAGGGAAAAATGAAACAAGATGAAATCAGAGAGGGAGACAAACCATAAGACACTCTAAATCTCAGGAAACAAACAGGGTTGCTGGAGGGGAATTGGGGTGGGAGGGCAGGGGTGGCTGGGTGACGGACACTGGGGAGGGTGTGTGCTATGGTGAGCCCTGTGAATTGTGTAAGACTGATGAATCACAGGACTGTACCCTGAAACAAGTAATGCATTATATGTTAATAAAATTTTTTTAAAAACCCATTTATTCCTCACGGAAGGTGATTTCTGATCTAATCATAAGAATAAAAGGGAAATTTCAGAAAAGGGGAGGGCTTTGGAAGAAGTGTTTTGAGTTAGGAACAAATATTAAAGGAATTTTTAATTCTAAGGTACCAGTAGAAAGTGATAAGTCTATTAATATAATAACTTTTGCAGTTATGAGGTCCAGACCCTGGCAAACACTCCTGATTTCCCCTTTGCCATTCACCTAGTGTTAAGTCACCAACACTTCACTGGTCAAGAGCAATGCTCACTGCTCTGTCCTAACTTTCTGAGATATTTCAGCAGCAGATATCACAATGGACCACTCTCTCTTTAGAACACTTTCTGTCCTGCCCTCACGACCCTTTCTCCTGGTGGCCCTTCTTGACCACCACCCTGCTACTCATCCTCCTTGCCTAGACCCTGCAAGTTTCCTCATGGTTTCCTGCTGGCATTCTTGCCTATCCTCCCCTCTTACTCTCCCCTCATCAGCTAGAGTTGATCATTAAAAACATAAATCAGATCATCATCTCCCTCTTAAAATGCTCCAATAATTTCCTGCTACAGTTAAATCAAAGTCTTAGACCAGGGCCTACCCAAATGTGCTGCATAATCTGACCCTTCCCCCATTCATCACCCCCACTGTTGTCACACTGCTAGCGTCAGGTCAGCTGTCCCATTCTAAAAGAGGCTTCCTGACCACTCACTCTACAGGATCCCCACCTCATCACTCACTCTCAGATCACCCCACTTTACTTCCTTCACAACACTTACTACAAACTGAAATTTCTGTTTATCCATTTATTTACCTGATAATTGCAACTTCCCCCATGTAGTGCAAGCTCCATGAGAATGGAGACCCGGTTTGTCTTGCTCAGCATCTGGCTCAAACTGAGAACTAAATAAAAATTGTTTGCATCAATTAACTGATAATTAGAAGAAAAAATAACAGCACAAGAAAGAAATAATAAGACAAACAAAAACAAAATATCCTAGAGGAAGCAGACAATATAGGCAACAGAAGAGACCTTCAAAACTTCCCAATCAGTATCTAAGAAAAAAGCAATAGATTTTACATGTATATAGTTTATACAGAAGAAAAAGGAAGAGGAGGAGGAAAAAAACACAGGATGCTCACCAAAATATTAGATAACATGAAAATATTTTTGAATTTTAAAAAATTTAATTGACAAAATGACAGATTCAATAGAAGGGCTAGAAGAAAAACACTGGTCTCTCAGAATATAAATTAAAATGCAGAGACTGGGGTGCCTGGGTGATAGAGTCAATTAAGCATCCAATTCTTGATTTCAGCTCAGGCTATGATCTCAGGGTCTTGAAATCAAGCCCCACATTGGGCTCCATGCTCAGCGCAGAGTCTGCCTGAAATTCCCTCTTCCTCTCTGTCTGCCCCTCCCGCTCTTAATCTCTCTCTCTCTCTCTCTAAAATAAACAAGTAAATCTTTTTTTTTTTTAATGTAGAGATTTAGGGGAAAACACATTTAAAAGATAAAGAGACTTAGGAGAATCAATTCAACAAGTTTATTATTCACTTAATAGATGTTCAAGAAAAAGAGAACAGAAAGCATGCAAGACAGAAAATTATTAAGATTTTTCCAGAGCAAAAGAAAAATGCCAGTCTACAGACATCACCAAGTCATGAAAAGGATTAATTAAAATACCATACACACATGCACATACACACCCCTAAAGCCATCATCTTGAAATGCCAAATATAAAATCTCCAGGAAAAAAAAAAAGTCTCCTACAAATGAACCAGAATCATACTGGCATCAGATCTCTTATCATCAACTTTCAATACCATAAAAGTATGGAGTATCATCTGTAAGTTTTGAGAAAAATTTATTATAAACATAAAATTTTATATCTTACTGAGTTGTCAATCACAAATAAGAATAAAATCTGGACATTAATATATATGGAAGGACTCAGATATTTATCACACGGTGATCATCTCTGAATGCATTATTCAAGTATGCACCGTAGTAAAAGAAAGGAGTCCAAGACGGTGACATGGTGTGCAAGGAAGAGTAGTCTCAACCTCGCAGAGAACGGAAAGAAACCCCAGGATGACAGCTGTGCAGCCAGGTCTAGAAAGCAAGAGGTTGAAATTAGAACCTAGAAGAATGAGAAAATTTCAGCAAGCTCTAAAAAGTGTATTCATAAAGAAAATTGATTCCCCCAAAGAAATGGTGTAATTTGCAAGTTGGATAATTATATTTACAAGATGGATTCATAAAATAATATTAAAAGTAAGTAGTTACAATGGTTGTCTTTCTTCCCCTCTCCTAGAAATTACTTTTCCTGCTGGTATTTGAGCTTTCTTCGCCTTCAAGAGCTTGAATTTAACCTAGGATCTCATTTCTTTCTCTAGTTTTGCAATCACATATATGGTCTTCACTAAAAACATATTTATATTATCTCAAAATTATAAACTCGATATTGGCTTTTAGTTTTTAGGATCAACTGATAGGCAAAGCATAGAGGGCATATATGGTTATAGAAAAGAATGTAAGTTATAAACCAAGACTTTGAAATGTAACTAAACAGATGGCAGGGGTCAGAAGATACAAAGAGGTGGAAGGGAATTACAGAGAAACCAGTATTCTTATCTCATACAGTGAGAATTTAGGGGAAATGCTAAAATTGATAGGTCAGCATATAAAGCTCACAATATTATTTAAAGATTTTTATATATTAAATATTATTAACATTATTAATGTAATTATATAGTAACCAAGAGACTAAAAATAAAATGTGACTAACGGATAGTAAAGAAGAATAAAGGAAAGAAAGATAAATTCATCACTATTATGGTGGGTAGACAATAGATACTACCTAAAAACTTATAAATCAAGAAATAGAGGTAAATTCATATCATTTAGAATTGTGGCAGTAACTCCCCAAAGGGTAAAAGGAGATAGTTTAAAATGTTGTCTTGAAGGAGAACATGATGAAGTAACTAGAGAAGAAAAATTTTGACTTTTCATTTATCTCTTCCATACCATTTAAAATCTCTCTTGTGCCATTACCATGAGAAGGTATTATTTTTGTAAATCCAAATACACATGCAAAAATTAACATGCTATTAAAATTGAGATCATAAATCCCGAGACATGAGTTAAATACCTTCTTGGCTGCCGTTCCCCATTGATTGGATGATCTATGAGAGCAGCTGTGACATTCAATGATTCAGTGACCTGGGCCCTCTCCAAGGCTCTGAAAGAAAAGCTACAAATTTGACTCTGGAAACTTCCAACACCATCTCCTCTGGAAGTACATTGTCATGCTTCTGACCTCAACCTTATAAGGAGAGGAAGTCTCTGAGAACATTTCTGCTCCCTTCATCTGATTTGCAGTATCAGAGAAAGACTCTATTTTGGAAACAATCCACAGGACAGTGTTTTCCCTAAGGCCAGTTTTGGCAGAGGTTATCTTACTTATAGAATTTATACTGCATTTTTACATAAAGGATCCCATGTAATTCTCATGATATTGCAACAACCCTTTAAGGCAGGGAGAGTGTGTAATTCTACTTTCACTTGACTGATGAGGAAACTGAGTCCCAGCAATGTAAGTTACCAACCCAAGAGCGCTTAGCTACCAAATGGCAAAGATGAGAGCTCAAACATGTCTCTGACCCCAAGGACTGGTCTCTCCTCCAAATTGGCTGCCTCTAGCATCTTTAAAAACCCAGTGATCCAATCTTTTACAAACTCGTTAGAGAACAGAAAAAAAAGAAACACTTCCCAGACTGATTTTATGTGCTATTGCAAGCCTGGTATAAAAACTCAGGGAAGGACAGTATTGGAAAGGAAAATTGAAGACTGATACTCGTGATTGTGAACGAAAAAAATCCTGAACAATATTAGCATGCTGAATCTAGCAATTTCAAAAAATGAAAAAAAGTCATGACCAAATTGAGTTTATTCCAGAAATAAAAGGTTAGATCAATACTAGAACATATATTAATGTAATTTATATAATTAGTAGGAGAAAAACCATATTGTGATCTGAATTGATGTAGCATAAGCATTTGATAAAATTCAAAAGAGCATTCATAAGACAAAAACAAATAATAATAATAACAATAGGCCTTTACAAACTAGAAAGAGAAAGAAATGTCCTTAACATGAAAAGGGGTATCTTCAACCTAACAAAAGCAAACCTTGTTCTCATTTGTGAAATAGTAAAACGTATTCTTTAAAATTGGGATTAATATAAGTTTCCACAGTATCCCTACTTCTACTCAACAATATATTAGAATCATAACCTGTGCACTAAGACAAGAATAAGGAAAAGAATACAGATTATAAAAATAAGGAATCAGACTGTCATTATTTGCATACACTATGTTCTACATAGAGAACTTCAAATATCTATAGATTATTAGCATTAGTTACAGAGTGTAATAAGCTTACTGGATATAAGATCAATGAGTCAACTGCATTTCTACATACCAGCAAAAAAAGGAGTTAGAAAATGCAGTTTTTAAAAATACTTACAATAGGGGCGCCTGGGTGGCTCAGTGGGTTAAAGCCTCTGCTTTCGGCTCAGGTCATGATCCCAGGGTCCTGGGATCGAGCCCCACATTGGGCTCTCTGCTCCGCGGAGAGCCTGCTTCTTCCTCTCTCTCCCTGCCTGCCTCTCTTGCCTACTTGTGATCTCTGTCTGTCAAATAAATAAATAAAATATTAAAAAAAAATACTTACAATAGCAACAATGAAATAAGGTACTAGGAAGTAAGTCTAACAAAAGATGTGCAAGACCTTTTGGAGAAAGTTATAAAACTTGAGTGAAAGACATAAGACCTAAATAAGCAGAATAACATAATTTTTCCATGGATAGGAAGATTGAGTATCAAAGATCTCATTTCTCTCCAAACTGTTCTATAGATTCAATGAAATCCAATAAAAATCCTACTATGATGTTTTGTAGAATTTTATAATCTAATTCTAAAATACATAAAGAAGAACTAGAAGCCAAGTACACCTGAGACAGATAAATGTATTCCACCAGAATCGAGATGTATTATAAAGTTTCAGTAATTAGGACTGTGTGTTTAATAATACAAGGTTGAAAACAGACCAATGGAACAAAGAGAGACCAGAAACTAATCCACACAAATTAAAACATGATCTATGATAAATTTGTCATTGCAGATCAGAATGGTTATCCTACGAATGAAAATAGATTCCTGCCTCATGCCATACATAAAAATCAAGCCCACGTGGATATGGAACTAAAACAGGAGAATTAAAACTTGGAAACTTTTTAAAACAATACAAAAGACTATCCTAATGATCTTTGGATAGGGAAAGATTTTTAAACAAGCAAGAAAACATACACCTTAAAGAATAAAAATTAATAAAATTGACAAATAGTAAGACTTCTGTTCAACACGATCACCATTTGAAAAGTGAGAAGACAAGCTTCAGTCGTATGATATGGCCAACAAAGAATTTCCATGTGAAATATGTAAAGAATCCTAATAAATAAGAAACACACAGGAAATATACAGAAGACATAAACAGGCAAATCTATGAGAAGGAAACATGAATGGCCAATAAAAATGAATATAAACATGAAGACATGCTCAACCTCATAATTAACCATGGAAGTGCAAATTAAGATGACAATAAAATAGCTTTTCAAACACAAAACGCCCACAAAAGCCAGCACTGGCAAGGACATAGAAGCAAAGTGTTCTCATGTGCCACTGGCAGGATCATACATGGGCTCCCTCTGAGCAGAGAGCAATTTGACATTACTATGAACTAGGCTGCTCAACTCTTGTCCCAACCTCCTTCTCGGGGCCATCATACATGGCAAAGGGCAGCAAACAAAATCTACATTTCCAAGACACCTGTAGAGTTGGGATCCCAGATACGAATGAGGTTGGACGTGTTCGATGTGCTCAGTGAGACCTGAACAGAATTCAGTGGGGGAAAGATGGGGCTCAGGGCATTCGTTTGGCTGACAGGAATTATAATAGTGGTTTCTCGGTTTTAAGAAGGTGGTTTCAGAGCAGAGGCAGCTTGGTTTTGGAGCAGTTTTCACAGTGGCTTCCTGATTTAGCCGAAGTGGCTTCCTAATGAACCTAAGGCAGTATGGCTGTGGGGCCAGAACTGTATTGGCAGCTTTCAATTCAAAACATAGCTGCCTGTTGATGGGATAAGCTGTAGCTTTCTCCATGGCCCAGCCTTTTGGTGTAGCTTGGGAAATCATTCCTAAAAGCTCAGCCTAGAATCTGTTTCTTCTACCCTCCTAACAATTCTGTAAATGATCAATAACCTATAGCAAATCCCTTTCTGTTTTAATGAGTAGAGTGTATTGTGTTCTTTGAAACTGTACCTTGAACTGTACCTAGCAAAGTTATATTTGTATAAACCCTACATCCCTGCAATTATACTCATAGATAAACACCCAGGAGAAAATCACAGCTATGTAGTCCACAAATCTGCAGGAGGATACTTACTGCAGCATTTTTTCTAATAACAAAAAACTGGAAGTAATCTAATGTCCACCAAGACTAAAATGAATAAGTTGTGGTATAGTGAAATAGTGAAATACAAGAGAATACTACACAGATATGCAAATGAATGACCTCTAGCTTTTCTTATCAACATGGATAAATTGCAAAATTAGCATTAAATGAAAATAACTCACACACACAAAAATTTATCTAGTATGATTTCACTTACACAAGTTTAAAACTAAACAATGTATTGTTTGGAGATACATAGGTGTGATAAAACTGTAAAGAAAATCCAGGAAGTAGTCAACAGAAATTCAGGATAATCGCTGCCTCCGGTGGTATTGGAAAGGGAAACAGGGTCTTCAGAGGTATTGGAAGTGTGTTGTTCCGAAGCAATATGAAGTATACAGCATCACACATGAAGTGTTCTTAACAAACCTGTTTAATTTTAATCTAATCAAGCTTTTGTTCTTTATGACTTCCAGATATAGGAAATACAGAGAACAGAGGAACAAGCTCAACAGTACTACAAGGAAACCATCAGACAAATCTGCAATGTGGGACATTCTTAAGAGAAATAATCCAATCAATTCAGCAGGTCAATATACTTAGGAGAAGGGGAAAGAATGACAGTTCCAGAGAAAGTGGGGTGTTCTTGGTTGGATCCTGTTTTGAACAAATTGGACATAACAGGATATTTGGGGAACAACTGAGGAAACTTAAATAAAGACTGGAGAATTGTTAGTTTAGTTAGATGTGATACTGGTATTGTGAATATGTGGGAAAATGTTATTTTTAGAGATGTATGTTGAAGTCTTTAGAGGTGAAGCTTCTCGGTGGATATAACTTAACTTTTAAATGGTTTTGAGAAATATTATATATAGGCATGTCCATATAAAATGTTTACGTATAAAGCAAATATGGCCAAAATACCAGGTATATATTACAAGTGTGCTCACTATACACTTCTTTCTATTTTTCTTTATTATTTGAAGGATATTATTATTTGAAAGATATTATAGTAAAAAAATTTTAAAGGAAGGATAAGAGTGCAAAAAATAATGAAAGTGCTAAATAATACAAGTATTCACTTAAACAAATCTTTGATACATACATACACACAATATTTTTAATATGAAGATAAAAGTTGTCCTGGTCAGGAGGTTCTCAGTACAGATATATGTACTAAGTACAGAAAAAAAGAAAAAAGGTCAAGTTACCAATAGTTAGAAAATGATATCAGTTTCTGAACAGACTTCTTCTACATTCCTTTCACAAACACCTCTCACTCTGAATCCATTGATTCAAATCTTTCTGGGTGGTTTAGGATCTGCCCACCAGATTCTGAGCCTCCTAAAGACACTCCTTCTCTTGCTGGTAAGCATACCTCAAAAGAGATGGTAATTTGAAAGTACTACTTTAGTACTACTAAACTACTAAAAAGCTCGGAAGTAAATTCTTCATCTGAACCTTGATTACATGTAAGGTTGAAAGGCTGAAAGAGTTCTTCACCAAGGTAAATTTTTTCCCCCAAAAGGACTTGAATCTCCCCTTTGAAAGACCTTAATTCTCAGAATCATCCACAATAATTGGTGTTTCTGGGTTTCACTCATCTTTGTTAGGTAACTGAATTCCTTCAAAACTAATATTTTCTTTATAAAGCAGGAGGAAGATGTACAGGAGGCTTTCAGATTGAAATTTTCTCTGTAGAGTCCCTGTAGGGAAAAGGGGACCTCTCACTTCCCATCAGTGCCCAAGCCAGCAAAAACATTTCTCCCCAGGATAGATACCCCTAAAAAAATTGTGAGGTAATCCTGAATTCCATAGTCCCTGGCCTCTGCTCACCCCTATTCCTTCTCAGTAACTGCAGTTCACAGTATCAACCCCCTCAACCATCCACGCCCTCCTTCTTGAAGCTCTTCCCTCCCCTTGAGCATATGCTAGCTCTCCGGGCACAACTTTCACTTTCTTGACTCACCCTCCTTCCTTCCTCCAGAGACCTAATGCAGGCATTTCACAAAGACTCAATATCTTCTTCCTTCAAAGGCTCACCCCCTTTAATGGTATATATACACAGTGGAATATAACTCAGCCATAAAAAAATAATGAAATCTTGCCATTTGACACATACATAATGGAGCTAGAGAATAAAATGCTGGATGAATGAAATAAGTCAGTCAGAGAAAGACAAATAACATAGGATTCACTCACATGTGAAATTGAAGAAACAAAACAAACAAGCAAAGGAAAAAAAGACAGAGGGATAAACCAAGAAACAGACTCTTAACTGTAGAGGACAAACTGATGAGGGGCAGGGGGGGATGGGTGAAATAGGGGATGGGAATAAAGAGTACACTTATGATGAGAACTGAGTAATCTATAGACTTATTGAATCATTATAGCACCTAAAACTAATACAACACCATATGTTAAGTGTACTTGTTTTTAAAAAGAAAAAGAAAAAAAAAAGAAAAAGAAAATTGTATTTACTAGTTTATTAACTAGTAGCTCCCACAACATCTTCATGGCCACAGCCACGTAGTGATGAAGTGTTCACTGGCCTATAGCAAAGTACAAAAAAGACAACTATATTGCATTAATTTAAAAGACTTTCTTGGGGAGCCTGGATGGTTCAGTTGGTTAAGCGTCTGCTCAGGTCATAGTCTCAGGGGCCTGGGATCAAGCCCTGCATCAGGCTCCCTGCTCAGCGGGGAGTCTGCATCTCCCTCTCCTCCCTGCTCCTACCCCCATCTCACTATCTCTGTCTCTCAAATAAATAAATAAATAAATAACATTGGAGATTATGCTGAGTGAAATAAGTCAAACAGAGAAAGTCAATTATCATATGGTTTCACCTACTTGTGGAGCATAAGGAATAACATGGAGGACATTGGGAGAAGGAGAGGAGAAGTGAGTTGGGGGAAATTGACGGGGGAGATGAACCATGAGAGACTGTGGACTCTGAGAAACAAACTGAGGGTTTTGGAGGGAAGGGGGTGGGGGGTTAGGTGAGCTTGCTGGTGGGTATTAAGGAGGGTACTATTGCATGGAGCACTGGGTATGGTTCATAAACAATGAATCTTGGAACACCGAAAAATATATATAATTTTTAAAAATTTTAAAAAGATTTTCTTTAAAAATGGTACTTCTTCATTGCTTTTTGCTTGTTTTGAGATGCCCTTTCTTTTCTTTTATGATGTAACAGTTATAATAAATGGTAGGTGTGTTTTTTTCTAATCACTCAGGAAAATGTAAACATGACAGGACTATTACAATCTCCCCTCCATTTTTATTATTTTGTAAGTTAATTTTTATATGGAAAATAATTCACATTGTTAAACAATTAAAAAGTAAAGAAAGGAAAACTGAATGGTTTCCCTGGCACCCCAACTACCTGCGTTACTGATTTCTTAGTATTTTTGTAGTTCCGTTATACATGGAGATATATATATATATGTATTTTTTTTTACCCCTCTCCCAACCTCTTTAGACAAAAAATTTTACAGCTCTACTCCTTGCTCTTTTCATATGAACATATACTCCTGGATTTTATTTTTGATACTGCCACATAGAAGTATTTTATTCTTTCTTAATAGAGGCATAGACTTCAAAATAGGAATGAACTATTATTTTTTTAATTAGTCTTCTAAAAAAATAAAAGTTTCATCCCCCTTCACAGCTCTACCTCTCTCCTCCATAAAGATGACTCTCAAACTCCCATCAGTCTAGCCATAACCTCATTCTTGAGTTGTGGACCCAAATTTTCAACTACCTGCCACACATCTGCACCTATTGGCTCACAGGTGTTTTAAATTCCATCTGCTCAAAATTGAAAGACGATCCCCCGCAAACCTGTTCTTCTGCTCTTCTAACTCGTTTCTTCTTGAGAAAAATATATTGTGAATTATGATATCCACATAGAGCACTATCATAGTATTACCACTGGGTATCACCATTGACTCAGTTTAACGTCTCCACCCCCCCCCTTCACTGTTCCTAGTGCTCATTTTATTGGTTCTCAACTCAGGGGGCTATTTATAAACCCAAGTTCCAGGGCCCCATCCCCAGGTTTGGAAACCACTGCTCTGGAAAGAAGATTTTCTAAATCAAATCAGGCACAGGGAGTGTTGGTAACACATTGGATATTCCCTATAGAACTGCTTTTACGGGGCCATGTTTGTTGTGATGGCCTTAGCTTCTCAAAGGAGGCTACAAGAAGCAGTCTAGTCAAAGCTGCGCTTGCATGCAGTACAGCAGTGTGGTAAAGATGCTCATATTACATCACAGAGGGGGCCTTTTATGAGGCAGAGTCCCCACCTGATGAGGAAACAACCACAGGAGAGGCAGACTAGAGGCTCAGCAGAGGCAAACACATGTTGGATTCAGTGACCCACTTGTTCCTTGAAGAGAACACCTATTTCTACCTAAGAGCATTCCTGGAAGGCTATGGACTTTAAACAACATTCTGAACAGACTCATCTCAGGGGACAAAGCAGGTAGGGGAGGAAAGGAGGCAAAAGGAAGGGAGGAGGGAAGGAAATCAACCCCCATCCCTCCTTCAATCAAAAGCTCTACTCACATGCTGTACATATGGAGCTGCCATGTTTTTGAACAAAAGAGTCCATCTGAACAAAGGGTTCAGTAACTTTAAAAGAGTTGTAAAACTACTATTGTAGGGTAGCAGAGAGTGGCAAAGTATATTGGGAACAGACTGCAGAAACCCTTGAATTCTAAACCAAGGCATTGATATTTTCACTTCCAGCCAATGGGGAATCCCTGCAAGGTTCTATGGAAGGAAGAGAATGGGGAAAGCAATGTTTAAAAGACACTAACTGGGTTACAGTGTTCAGGATAGAGACCAGAACTGGGAGATAAAATGTAGACACCAAATGCCAGGAATTTTATAAGAGCCTGAACTGGAATTTAAAAAAAAAAAAAAGAGAGACATTTCAAAAGGAGAAAATTCTGGACTCCAATTCATCATAGATTTGGAGATAAAGGTACACATCCAAAACTAAGTCCAGATTTCAGATCAAATGACTGGAAATAAATGACTGTGTCATTAACAGATACAGATCATGTCTCAGACCACTTAGGCTACTATAACAGAATACCATAGACTGGACAGCTTACACAAAAGACATTCATTTCACGCAGTTCTGGGGGCTAGCAAGTCTAAGATCAAGGCACCAGTAGATTCAGTGTCTGGAGAGAGCTCACTTCCTGGATCACAGACATCGAGCAGTCTCCTCGCTGTGCCCTCACATTGTGGAAGGGGCAAGGAAGCTCCCTGGGGTCTCTCTTACAAAGGCACTGATCCTTTTCACAAGTCTCCACCCTTGACCTAATCACCTCGCAAAGGCCCCACCTCCTAAAACCATCACATTAGGGGTTAGGTTTAAACAAATATTCCATGGACAGCAAACCAGATGGAGATTCATGGAGAAAAGATGAGGCAGCCTATTTTGGGTCTATGGAGTTGAATCAACAACAGGATACAAGAGTCACCACTTACAGGCAGTCAGTCTTCCCTTCCACTGATTCACATCATCACTTCTATTTCGACACCAAGGACTATCAAGTCTGCCTCCCAAATCTTTGGTTTACTTCTGTCTCTAGTACATCACATAGCCCAAGCTTCTGTTATCCCTTTCCTGAACTAATCCCAATAGTAGTCTAACCCTGCTCTAATCCTGTCATTGCACAGCAGCCATATGATCTTTTCAACATGAGAATCTTAATTATTTTACCCCCATGCTTTAAAAAGTTTAAAAAAAAAGTTTTCAATGCCATCCTATTGATCTTAGGGCAAAGATAAAACTAACTAGCTAGGTGCTTTATTCCATTCCTTACCTATCTCTCCAACCTCCCCTTACACAATGCCAGTTATATTTTGAGTATTTCCATGCTCATAAGCCTGAACACTCCCCACCCATCCTGCAGTCTACAACCGTTAACCCTACCAGGGTTACCTTCCATTCTCCTTCCCAATATGGCATCAATAAGCTCTTTCTTGGGACCCTCTCTGACCACCTCGCCTAGTTTAATTCTCCCTATCATGGGACCATGTACCTAAAGTCAAGACAAAATGGGGATATAAACAAGATACAAAGGGATATTTTCTTCTTTCAAGGTCTGGTGACAATTCTCTTCTTGTAATAATGTGATAGCTAGCATGAGTCCTCTGTGTGACATGTATTTGCCCCAAGAAGTTGCCTGTCCAGGAAACATGAGCAGGAACTCTGTGTGGGCCATTCTGATGACCATTGTTACAGCTACTTAATCATGCTAGATGAATGATATCATGGTGTCATGTTTGTTCTACCCTGCCTGGCAGTTCCTAGTGTTATAAAAAAAGAAGAACCAGCACCTGAGTCTAAGGATTTGTATTAAGAATGAGATCTAGACTAGGAAGTGGTTGTGGGTCCCAGGCTAGAAGATCCTAAAAAAAAGATGAAAGCCTTTAACTATCCAACCAGCCCCCACTGCAGTGATATAGCTATGGTTGAGAGCTCTGTATCCCACAGTTAACTGAAAACACCTAACCTTTCCTACCAGTATTACCACCAAGTCAGCCAGAAGATGAGGAAGAGAGAGGCCACAGAAGCCTTCCAAGAATTATTCCTTAAATGATGAGTCAGGGAAGTGAAGATGCATTTATCTCTGTATGAAATACAGGGGCTCACTTAAAATAGGCCTGAATCACTGTTTGCTTGTTGATGAACACACAAACATTAACTAAAACCAAGCTCGTCACTGTCCCCTCCAAATCAAGTCTCCCATCTGCTCTCCAAACTCTGTCTTCCCATATTTTCCCAGGCTTCTAGGCCCAATGAGTGCCACCGTAGACTCACAGTCCCCATGTAGAACCCTAATCATGTCCCCGCTGCCTACACCAATGATTTGAAACTTTAACTGTACATGTGAACTGCCTAGGGTACTTTTCAAACATGCAGGGACTATGGTCCTGCCCTTGAGGATTCTGATGAGTAAAATAGAAAGTGAACTAATACCTCTTATGTCCTTATTATACTCCAAGCATTACATAAACACTATTTTATCCTTTTCACATTCCCCTGGAGATGTAGTCCTATCATGGTTGAAGATGAGAAAATGAGACCCTGAGGCTCGAGTAATTTGTCCACGGTCACATACTTGGCAAAACAATTCAATGCCAAGTCTGTTAGACTTTTCACTGTGCTATATGAGCTCTGGCCATCCAAATCCTTAAAAAAAATCTGACTTCTAAAATGGGTGAATTATATTGCACACAAATAATACCTTAATTAAAAATTTAATATTATCCTCACAACACTTGTTGTTTTGCTTTTTTGACAGTAGTCACCTTAATGGGTGTAAAGTAGTGAATCATTTGTTTTCAATCTTTCCTGTTCATTACTGCGTTTACTTAAAGCTATAAGTTTGCCTTTAAGTACTGCTTTAGCTGTGTTACACAAATTCTATCATTAGTGTTTTATTTAGTTCCAAATATTTTTTTTAAACCCAGTGTCACTTAATCTTATATAACCTACTTTCTAAATATGTGGAATTTCATTTTAGCTATCTTTTAAAAAACATTAATTCCACAATTGCATTGTCTGAATGGGATTGATTCTCTGGAACTTATGGCCTAATACATGTCTCCTGTTGTAAATGTGCCACATATATTAAAAAAGAGTGTGTCTTCTGTTTTTTGGATATATATGTATTTTCAGCTCATTCATATCATGCTATTTTTTTAAAA
The DNA here is from genome assembly GCA_004024625.1 of Mellivora capensis. NCBI lineage: Eukaryota > Metazoa > Chordata > Mammalia > Carnivora > Mustelidae > Mellivora > Mellivora capensis. The sequence continues at coordinate 59,244 of PISX010007684.1, forward strand.
GATTTTATTTATTTATTTGACAGACAGAGATCACAAGTAGGCAGAGAGGCAGAGGCAGACAGAGAGAGAAGGGGGAAGCAGGCTCCCCACTGAGCAGAGAGCCTGATGCGTGGCTCGATCCCAGGACCCTGGATCCCAGGACCCTGAAGGCAGAGGCTTTAACCCACTGATCCACCCAGGCACCCCCATACTATTTTTGTTTCTATTTGATCCACAGTTCCTAGAGTACAGCTACAGTAGTTAATTTATGTATATTTTTCTGTTCATTTATTTGATACAATTCCTAAGATTATACTGTTAGGTGTATGTGTGTTTATAATAATTATATCACATTGATATATCTACTATTCTCTAATTAAACATTTTAAAACTGTAAAATAATGTACAAGCAGAAAACTGATAAACTTTTATGTACGTTCAAAATAATACTTATAAAATGATCACTCATTTAACCACGATTAGGGACAAGAAATAAAACATAGCCAACATTTTCAAGAGGGAACACACAAAAAAATCTAGCCTTTTCTGGCAGTAATCTATCTTTCTTGTCAAACCTTCCACACACCATAAGCTTCTTAGAGACCAGGCTGCTCATGGCCATGCATTAATTCTGCCCTTCATTACACCCAGCTGTCTCCACACCTTTCACTTCACTGTGACTCCCACTGGGGGATCCTCCTGTCCCCAACCCCACCTGCTCATGCATCAAGCTCCCACTAAACAGGACCTTTGTGGAGAACTTTCTTCACTGTGTCTGCTAGAGGGACGCGCTACTCCTCTCCTCCCTGTATATCTCTACACCTTAAAAAAATTTTCCTTCATCCAGTTCCCATATTTTCCTTGTATTATAGTTTTCTTTGTCATCTACTAGGCATTGGCTCCCTGAAGGCAGGACCAGGATCTTGCCATCTAAATTTCCTATCACTTCTGATTCAGTATGAGGTGTAGGGTATGGCCCCAACAAGTATTTTGAAGAAATGAATGGAATCTCTCTTTAATTCTCTATGTTTCATTAACAAGGTACCTGGCACTTTTATCTTTAAAATATCTTTTTATCTTAATTTCTTCTCCATTTCAATTGCTACTGTTTTATTTCAGACCCTTACCCCCAACACCCAAATAGCTACAGAAAGAAAGAGTGAGAAAGAAAGGAAGGAGGGGGGGAGACAGGGAAAGTGATAGAAGGGACTATGCTCAGACTTTCTCCCTAGACAAAATAAATCAGAATTTCTAGAAAAGGGGCCTAGGTAGCCATAATTTTTCAACGTGCCACCAGGGTTGAGAATCACTGCCTGTTTGGTTCTTCTTAATTTAATCATGTTTACCTCTAAACCTTGATACCAGAAACAAATCTTTTAAAAACAGAACTCTCAGTGCACACTTTACTCCTAAATCTTCCCACCCAAAGACTTCTAGATGACTTACATAATATATATGCGATCAAGATACAGGAATGAATGAGAGAAAGAAGGAAGAAATCAAATGGCTTTCAAGCCTTGCATAATGGGCCCATCAGCATAAACTATTCAGCTATTTCTTCCAGTAGGCACCCTTCTTCAGTCCACACAGTCCTTTCCTAATTCCACAGACACATTCTGTTGCTGTCTTTGTTCTATGTTCCTCTCACCCGGAAGTTTTCTTTCTCCTCTTTCCTCCTTACATTCTAACCACCCTTCAAGGCCCTTCCCACATTTTACCTCCTCCAAGATTTCCCAGACCTCTGCTCTCACCCCTTTCTAAATTCCTGTGGTGGAAATAAGCCTTGCAATTCAGCACATAATCCCTCACAATGAATTTATCATCACCACTCGTCTATGTCCTGGTCTCCTGGACAAGATCACAAACCCCAAAGCTGGGAACCACAACTGAAGATTCTCTCCCCTCTTCCCTCCACCCTAGGCTTTAGCCCGTGTGGTGAAGAGATGGTGTGCTAACTAAATGCTTTCCCCAGAAGGGCCGCTGTAACCCAACCCCCTCCTGTTGCAGATGAGGAAATGACAAAAGTTATTTATTAGAGGTCCCACACCTAGTGAATGGCAGAGCTAAGATAAAAATGACTCAAGCCCACTGCGCCCTGTAGCTCTTGTTGTCTGGTTGCGTAATCATGACTGTCTCCTTGTTCTCTCCTCCTGGGCCCCCCTCTTGCTCCATCTTGTCACACTGGGACCTCCTCAGATTTCTCCTCGAGGAGAGCAGAAAGCCCTGTTCTCACTTCTCTGACTTTGCCTTATGAGCTATGTCTTCCTCAGGGGCGGTCATTCACCAGGAAGACTTGGTGACAGAGCCCAGAGAACAGCTCAGAACCACAGTGCTCAGGGTAATTCAGATACTGGGGCTAATTTCTGAAAATCTTCCTTGATGATCATCTTTTGGGTGTGTATGTGGGTTTGTCTTCCGGGTGGATGTAAGAAGTCCATATCTGAGCTGGCCTGGTGTGAGGCTTCAACAGAGGCTACAGAGAGGGCAAGTCACCACTGCAGTAGAAAATTTAAAAAGAGTTCAGTAGAAAAAGACTCTGCCACTATCAAGCTATAGGATTTCAGGCTAGTGGCGTGTGGTAGCAAGAGAACCAGAATTCTGCACTCGAGCAATAAGATCTCTATTATCCTAATGCATTGGCAGACATTGAAGTAATTTCCATTCCTGGGGAGGGGGAGGGGGTGGCAGAGATGCCAGAAATTCTTCTGAATTTCTTCCTGGGCAAGGCTCTTGGCAGGGTCTCAGGTGAAGGTAGAAATAAAGACGGGGAGTGAAGAAGACAGAAAAGGTTGTGTTGACACAAGAGGCTACTATCTCTATTCTCAGCAGCTGATGGCTTTGATAGAGATTTGATTATATTATATAGAGATTTGATTAGAGAGAAAGGACAGTCGTGGGTGGGTAGGGCCACCCTCCCAGGCACAGCTGAAGGGCACTCGTTACCAGGACAGCTGCTGAAGGTGGGTTCTCTCATGCCCTGTGTCCTGTCACACTGGGATCTTCCAAGCCAGGGCAGAAAGAGGCTTTATTTATATACTCATTCATGTCTGGGACAACTCTGCTTGCGTCAGAGACAGAGAGAAGTTTTAGAGTGGTAGAACCAGAGGATTGTAGAACTTAAAATGACTCCTGTTTATGAGAAATGGGATGAGAGAACAAAACAGCATTCACCACTCATTTGCTACAGTTATCCAGGCCCTGAGAATGAGGAGTAAGGGGTTCTTTCTAGTCTTAGCTCTGTCACTAAGTATGTGACCCTGGGGAACTCCATTAGTGTGGAAGTTCATTATTCCTGCATTTATCACGTGAAGACATCAAGTGAAATGGCCCCTGAAGGTGGGACTGATGATTCTCTAGCTTCAAACCCTCATTCTACAGTCAGGAAGTGAGGACAGAGATCACATAGGTGGTTAGGGACAGATCAGGGCTGAAACTGCCTCCTCAAATCTGGTGCTTCTCTGCTCCCCAGACCCCTCCATTCCTTACATACAGGATCCCCAGCTGTGCTTTTAATAGGAGCAGTGACAGAAGGATCCTTACACAAACTGGCTGGAGGAAAGCCAGCCCCCAAAAGGTGGGACTGCATGGCATCACTTCCAGATGCCGAGGAAGGACCCCTCTGCCCCTATCACTGGGCTCCCCCACAGAATTGAGAAAGAGTCAGATTCAGCTTGGTTGCCTATATTATTTGAGCTTCTCACAATTGAGTAGATATTTGCATATTGCTTAACTAAAAAAATAATTGAGCACAGATTCTTACAAGTTCTACCACTAGATTCAATTCTTTCAGCTTAAGTCATATTTGATTGGTAAAACACTAATAATCCCAGTGGTGGACAGTGCATACATAACTCCTCATGGATACCAGTAAGAGCTCACATGTATTGAGAGCACACCACGTGCAGGACTGTTGTGTATGGCATTTCATTTCACACTTCGGACGATCTATGAGGGACGTGCAGCTGTTAGCAGCATCTTACAGATGTGGGGACTGAAGGCTGCAGGGATGTGTCCTTTGTCCGGTCACCCGGGGAAGGTGGGGAGCCAGTGTGCAAATACACATCAGGTTAACTACAGGGTCCATGTCCCTAACCCCTGCCTCACACTGCTTCTCCATGGATACTTACATCTGGCACCAGTACGTCTCTAATGCCTTTCCTGAAATCAGGTTTGACAGTGGAAGGGGAATAAGAGCCAGAGCATCAGAGTACCTGGACTCAAGTCCCAACTTCACTGCTAACAGCATTACTTCAAGGAACTTCACTTCTATAAACTAAAATTCCTCATCTGTCAAATAAGAATTATAGAAAAATGAAGGGGAAAAATCAGAAGGAGAGATGAGCCATGAGAGACTATGGACTCCGGGGAAAAAACTGAGGGTTTCAGAGGCGATGGGAGTAGGGGGATGGGTGAGCCTGCTGATGGGTATCAAGGAGGGTACATACTGCATGGAGCACTGGGTGTCACACCCAAACAATGAATCATGGAACACTGCATCAAAAACTAATGATGTACTGTATGGTGATTGACATAATAATAAAAAGTATAAGAAAAAAGAATTATAGAATCTTGCTCAGAGAGCTGTTATGAAGATTAAATTAGAGAATACATATGCAGTGTTCCATGCCATGCCTGGTAGATACTAAGCCCTCAGTAAATGGATGATCATTATGGTTCAAGTGGCCAAAGACCAACCGGGGCCCCTTCACAGCTTTGCTGCTGGTGAACCCGGCAGGAGAGGTCACATTCCCTAGCCACCGGCTTCTTTAGCTGAAAACTGAGCATTCCCTGACTTAAAGCAGAAAAGCAGCTTCCAAGAAAAGCACAATTTGGTCCCAAATTAAACTATGACGTAAAAGATCAGCTGCCATTCATATGGATCCCAGGCAAGACAGTGGAACAAGTTGGGAGATGATGTCAGTCCATTAGGGTCATGTCGCACATTCCCCACCAAATCTCAGTACCAGCCGGGAGCATCGCGCAGCCCTGACTATCACCAAATTCCTTAAGCCTTCTTACTGGTTCAGGGAAAACTCATTTCTCCCCGTTCCCTGTGTTGGCAGCAGTGATTTTGATGTACCATCTGAGTTAGGGTTCTGCTCAGCTGTACATGACCTGAGTTAAAATAGTTTTCAAGATGAGCATCTTAAAAAGCCAAGGGGAATGACTTCAGGTTTTTCTATTTAACCAAAACCGATTCCAAAAGGTACAGGCTTTCCAGCACCATGTCTGACTACATGTTTGTTTCCATACACCCTCGGCCACAGGCAAGCCAACCCGCTCCCTGCTCTGAAGACACAACATACCTGTCCATGCCTCTGGACCTTTGCTCCTGCTCACCCTACCTCAGAATGAATCACTTCCTACTCTCTGCTTGAACACCACTTTACTTCCTCGTTCTCAGATCTTTTGTGTGAGATGTTCGGCTCTGTCTTTGTCACCCCACTACACTCGAGGACGGGGCCGTCTCTTGTCATCGTTATATCCACTAGCCTATTAGGAAAGGTAAAGAGAGGCACTGAGCTGGTCCTTCAGATGTCATGCCGACAAATATTCATAACCACAAATGGCAGCCTTCTGACCCTCCTGGTGAATACCAGGCCCCTTGGCTTCCTAACTCTTCAGTATATATTACAAAACTTCATTACACGTGACAGGTAAGCAAGATATTGACATCCACTGTGGTGAGGAAGCGCAGGTTTGACAATTTTGAAAATTGGTTTTTATCCTTTATCATTTTAAATGCAATGCATCACACAGTGCTTCATGGTATTTATTGCTTCCGCCGGCCCAAGCAGAGAATGCTGGCTCACTCTCAAATTCAATACGGACCTTGTGGAAAGTAGTTAAATGCTGCGAGACGTCGTTTCCCAATTCCTTTAGTAAATTCCCCTTGCGGGGATTGTAATTGCAGGTGGTGATCAGAGAACGCAGAGACCCCAGAAGAATTGTATGGCATTCCAGGCAGGACACAGACCGGCCTGGGGAAAAACGGGAATAAGAACGGGCAATACAGGGAGTACTACTAGGAAGCGATTTCTGAAGAAAAACGATGGTAAGAACTTCCAGCACCTGGATCGGTTCTGCTGCACCAGGGCAGAATTCTTAGAAGGACCCCTTGTATTTAAAAATAGCCTTTGCACCAGTACCTGTGCAGAAACGGCTCAACGGAAGCATGATGGTTATTCCATAGCCATCATTCTAGAGCTGTTCCGACGGCTCCTGCTCTCCTGCAGTTCTCCTGCCATTCTCCAAATCTTCTCCCATCTGGCTCCTCTAAATTATTTTTTTTTGGTAGATTGTGCTTCCACTTTATTGCAATGGTTACTTTCAAGTCTCTTATTGCTTTCTTTAATAACTTTTAATGACCTAAGAAATAGTTGGCTGGGTTCCATTTTCCACTTCCTCCAAGTCAAATGATAGCACATCCTACAGCCAGTGTTTACAAGTATCAGAGAAGGCAGCACTAATTCTTTATGCCTTATCTCCACTAAGGCATGCCTGGATTTTTTGACAGGGCAAAATAGAATGAGAAAGTGGTTTTCTGCTGGGCTAAGAAATAACAAGCAAGCCCTGGTGTCACGAGAGCTAGCAACCTGCAGAAATCATCTGTCCGTTCTTTCATTGATTTACTGTATATGGTTTTGGGTACCTCCTGCCAGAAGAGCACAGACCCTGGGGCTTCAGGGGAGACAGCCTAGAGTAAGACAAAAAACACTGCCTCAAGGAGCTTTCATTCTGAAAGGGCAATAAGACAGGTGTCTTATTACTACTTATACTACAGTAAGACAGCAAGTCAATATGATACAGGTTGCCTGAGACAGGTGTCCCAGTAGAGGCCACGAAGAACCAAGGGAGGTCAAATGAGGGAGAGCTTCATCCGATCAGAAGAGTGGAGATCCAAGTCAGTTTGGGGAATGTCACATTCGAAATCAGTGGGGGCATTCAGAAGCAGTGGGGTGCAGTGAGGACGGGAGTCAGAATCCAGGAAGAAAGGGGTGGGTGAGAAGCAGAGTCCAAAGTCCTATTGGAAAGCCCATGCTCTCAGTTCCCTGTCTCCTCCTGGGCTCCCGGCATGCTTTGGCTGCTACAGTTTCCAGAGGCCCTGTGCAGCTGGGGCTTTTCATTTCCTAGCAGAGAGACTTCCTGCTGCGGCTGGGGCACCCATGACCCACGGTCAAGGACTTCTGCTTAGGCACAGTTATCTTTCAGTTTTTAAAACGGAAAATTTTTTGGTTTTGTTGCTTTTCTGATTTTTAAGGTAATACCTGTGCAATTTAGAAGTATAAAACAAGTTTTTTAAAAAGCCATTTGTATTCCTACTATCCAGAAATAATTTAACTTATCGTACCAAGCTTTTCTAGATAATTAAAGCAAATCAGGAGCGCCTGGGTGGCTCAGTGGGTTAAAACCTCTGCCTTTGGCTCAGGTCATGGTCTCAGGGTCCTGGGATTGAGCCCCGCATCAGGGCTGTCTGCTCAGCGGGGAGCCTGCTTCTCCCTCTCTCTCTGCCTGGCTCTCTGCCTACTTGTGATCTCTCTCTCTCTGTGTCAAATAAATAAATAAAATCTTATTTTTAAAAAAGGCAAATTAATATCTACATATTGTTTTTTTACTTGAATATTTTTTAAAGATTTTATTTATTTATTTGAGAGAGAGTGAGAATGAGAGAGAAAGAGAGTGCATGAGCAGAGGGAGGGGCAGGAGGAGAAGCAGGCCCCCCACACTGAGCCCAGAGCCAGATGCAAGACTTGATCCCAGGATCCCGGGATCATGACCTGAGCTGAAGGAAGAACCTTAACCCACTGAGCCACCCAGACACCCTACTTGGATATTTTTTTTAAACAACAATTAGACGATGTTAGACATAACTTTTGGAATCATTTTCTCTTTAATTCTGTAAATAATACAACCTGACCTTCCGTGATATATAGATCTGTACCATCATTTTGGGTTCGGGCAGAGAATTCCAAGCCCTTATTGATAGATACTCAGGTCACTTTCACTTTTAAACTGCTTTTAAACAATACTGTGATAAACAACCTTGTGCGTACAACTTTGTGCACATATTTTGGCATTTTCCCTTAATATTCATTTTTAAAAAGTGGAATTCCAGGGTCAAAAGATATGTTTCACTGGATTAATTGCCCTTGGACAAAATTTAACAGTTTTTAATTGGTCAATTTTTAATTCGACCTCATCTTGCCTCTCTTTTAAGAACCCCTCACGCATCAGGTGGTACTCCCCCCGCCGCCCCCGACCCATACACTGATGACCTCCACTCTTAAAAGACCTGAGCTATTACCTAATTGCTTTAATCAATAAGATATTCATTTTTATGGCTTTTAATGACCTATTTTCGTGAACATGAAAATGACATCTGGAGCCAAAGACAACAAAGACAGGAGAACTCTGATGGGCTGACCCTTGACTGATAAACCTCAAAGCACAGCATTATTAGTCAGGACAAGGCATTTTGAGTTAAGATCAGATAATCTGTCCATCTGCAACGTGAGACTTTCTTGATCTTTCGTCAGCACAATTTCTTCACTACAGTGGTCACCAAAATTTCCATCTTCAAGATCTTCTGTCATTTTCCCCAACACACCTTCGATTGCCATTACGGGGAAAGAAAACAGTCTCTGCCACCGAAGAAAATTTGGATTTGGACCAAATCCTCCCCTCTGTCCAACAGACGCACAGTCTCTGGCCCCTGTGTTCCTTTCTGCTGTCCGTGTCAATGGCAATAGCAACTCAGGGTTATGACGCAATAATTACTAAGTCCAGCAAAGTTAAACTCCACATGCATCACATCACACCTTACCAAGGACATCACACCTTACCAAGGACATCTGTGGGCAAGCCATGGTAGCTATGGAAAATTTACTGTGGGACTCTAGGATCTTATTTCGTGTTCTCACATCTCTCTGAATTTAAAAAAAATGCTACTTATAACACTGAGACAGGAATCCATCAGAATCCTAGAGGAGAACATAGGCAGTAACCTCTTTGATATCAGCCACAGCAACTTCTTTCAAGATACGTCCCCAAAGGCAAAGGAAACAAAAGCAAAAATGAACTTTTGGGACTTCATCAAGATCAAAAGCTTCTGCACAGCCAAGGAGACAGTCAACAAAACAAAGAGGCAACCCACGGAATGGGAGAAGATATTTGCAAATGAGAGTACAGACAAAAGGTTGATATCCAGGATCTATAAAGAACTTCTCAAACTCAACACATGCAAAACAGATAATCACATCAAAAAATGGGCAGAAGATATGAACAGACACTTCTCCAATGAAGACATACAAATGGCTATCAGACACATGAAAAAATGTTCATCATCACTAGCCATCAGGGAGATACAAATTAACACCACATTGAGATACCACCTCACACCAGTTAGAATGGCCAACATCAGCAAGACAGGAAACAACGTGTGTTGGAGAGGATGTGGAGAAAGGGGAACCCTCCTACACTGTTGGTGGGAATGCAAGTTAGTGCAGCCACTCTGGAGAACAGTGTGGAGGTTCCTCAAGAAGTTAAAAATAGAGCTTCCCTATGACCCTGCAATTGCGCTGCTGGGTATTTACCCCAAG